>JALPQI010030400.1:0-122671 GCA_025490895.1 Thaumatotibia leucotreta | reverse complement strand
ATTGTGAATAGTGGTTGACATGATTGGGGTATCATAAAGGAGAAATATCTGGTTTTTGGAACCGGTATATATAAGCGCACTAAGCTGAATTAGCATTACCCATACCCTAGACTTGTGTCATTGTGAGCTGACCATCATAAGTTTATATTCCTTTTTAATTAACCGTTACTTTCGAACAGTTCGGACAACTGAGTTTGAACTGAGTCTGTAGCTGTGGCAGCTTTTAGCAGTCATGAAATGAAATGAAATAATTTATCATGTAATTTGTCATGCTTTCGCGATGTTCATACTAATCATTATTATCTAAATATCAAAGTCTATTTTGGTATTGAAATCATGGAGTGAACTTAAACTTTTGACCGGTAGTGGCTATAACTAAATAACTTTTATTTTTAATACATGTAACGTTTTCAATGCATGTAATATTAACATTTTTGGTCATTTCCTTAGCTCCGTATGGCGGCATTGAGCGATCCCATGTCTGGCAACATGCACGGCGTGCGCCGGGCAGACTACTCATGCTACAGGCAAGCAAGGCGCGCCGGATTAAGGGGCACCTTCAGGGCATTCCTTACAAGCAGGTATGAAAATATTTTCTACAAATCAAAACACAAAGTCCAAAGTCCTCTTGCTATAGATAAACAAAACGTGCTTGGCTGCAGGACACCTCCAGAACTTTCCTCGCTATCAGGTACGGAGTGAAAGTTTTCGTTCGGCAATAAGCACGTGCGTCTGACAGACTACTCTTCTGTAGGTATGCATAGATTGCTGAGCTGAGGAACAACTTCAGTACTTTCTTTACCACCATTTGCATGTAACATGCATGGCAAGCGTCAAGTAGATTACTCTGGCTATAAGTGAGCGAGTCGCTGGGTCACCTTTAGAGCGATCGTCATCTCCAGTTATGGCATAAATTGTATACATAAATATTGCCATGGCAGAAAATGCATGGTGTGTACCGAAGAGTATCACGCTGTAAATAAATGCCTTGATACATCTTATACAAATCGACTTAGTCCTACGCTAAACTCGATTAAGGCTTGTGATGTGGATGCCAAGCGACCGAACGCGTAGATATCCGGCTATATAGGATATTAAGATTTAATATATTTAGGTACATAAACAGGAGGACGTCAAGGTTGTTAGTAGATGGAGGAGAACAAATTAATTTAACCTCTCCGAGAAAACGCTGGTAAAGCAGATCTTAATTAATGGTTCTGAAATTTTGTAAATTCTACAATCCAGGGCCTATTGCATAACAAATTACAACTAACAATACAAGCGGAAATCTCTTTCTAGTAAAAGAGATAGAAACGAGTCATCCGCTTGTAATTTTAGTTGTAATTTATTATGCATTAGGCCCCAGCATTAATACTCGATATACTTACAATAGTTGTGGTTTGTAACTACTCGTATAACAGCCCTATTTTGAATGGCTCTTTTAAACATTCGATTCATTCAATTGTTGCAGATACAAAAGTAACATAATTTATGCGAGATTGCAAAAATCAGTTTTCTTCTGTGTCAGATAGTGGTTAATATTTTACTGACCGATTTTAATACAGCTTCGTTAGTAAAAACACTTTAACTCAATACTGCTTTTTGAAAATCGATTCGTAAAGCTTTTAAGGTCTACAGAATAACTTAAACTATGGAAATTTGATTGCGATGTGGTGAACGCTGGTAACGTTAGTATCACAATATCTGGTTGCCAGTACACACTGAATTTGAGAGAATTTAAAAAGATTATAAATTCTGGACACATTGACATTTGTGACGATTACTCATTTAGTTCAGAGTCATTTTGGTACTGTTTGCGACCTCAAATTGTATGTCATGTAAATGTTTTTTTTTAATAAATGGATAATTTATTTAATACCTTTTATATATGTAAGTATAAGTTTGTGTTGTATACATATTATGTTTATGAATATCATTCAGCAATAAAAATGAGAGGGCGGGGCTCTAATCTATTCGACGAAGCAAATCAGATATTAGGATAGAACATTTCAGTGATTTACTAGTAAAATCTAACGAGATTTTATTTTCCAATAGATCAACGAACCTCGACGCTACAGTACGCTACGCCGACCACCACTTGCCGGTGGTGAACACCCATGGTGACGTCATCTTCAAGTCCTTCTCCAGCATTTTCGATGGCAATGGTGGCATCATGGCGGGCGCGTCGAGGATATACAGCTTCGATGGGAAAAATATTATGACTGATCCGCATTGGTAAATATTCATGAATACATTCAACTTTTGTCAAATACAGCGTGTTAACAACATGCAGGCTTTTATGGAAACCGAGGATTGAGATGCATATTTTCAGCCAAGCCGTCAGCATTAATTGAATAATATTTCCAATTTGAAACATAATTAATTTTCTAATAAAAGTTCAGTGCGAAGCAATGTAGGTACTTCAAAATGAATCGTTAATTAGCGCTTGACAATGACAATCCGTAGTCATGCGAAGCGTTTGACAACAACAAAAGACAAGCGTTACATTGATCGTTCGAAGGAAATAAATGAATTGTACAGTTAGTTTAAATATGTGTCAACTCTTAACACTTAAAAACTATTGCCAGACACACATGTGTATTATTATCCATTTTCGTAAAAGCCTGGGTCATGGTAATGCACTGTACGCCACCTGCCTATTTTTCCAGAATCAAAACTTTCTCGATTTTTTCTGGATAATCTTCACAGTTACCTTCCCAATATTTTTTTAAATTCATGTAACTTCAGAGACCTATATTTTTATTCATTCAACATTGGTCAGTAAGTCCTAGTTTGAATGTGAGAAATGGACATCACGCAGCGTTAAAACGAATAAATATTAAGTTTAATTTTAAGACATATTAAAAGAAATAAAGTTATAGTTTTAATTAATAAAAGACTATGCCAACCAAATTAGGTAACAATAAATATTTGCATAAAAGTTGGCTACAAATATTTTTTCCATTTCTCAGGCCTCACAAGCTAATCTGGCACGGGTCTCACGCGAGCGGCGAACGGGCATTGGATGCGTTTTGCGACGAATGGACCTCCCACGACCCTCACAGCTCCGCGCTGGCCGCCTCACTGTATTCCCATAAGCTGCTTTCACAGGAAAGGTAAAATTGCAAAATAACCTGTATTTTAACGGTCTATTTCACAATTCCCTGCCAGATAAAATGGTCACTATCCTTTAGTAGGCATAATATAAAACGTACTAACTGTAGTGTGGTATGTTTCATACCTATTTAGTTATCTAGAAGTAAGTAGTGCGATAATTCGCTTTATATATGTATGTCGAATGTGTGTATATATATTGTGTGCGCTTATGATTAACTAAGTGAACGACTAAAGCTCAGTGTATTAATACCTCACACTCCCCAACCTCTCATGGCGACCCTGCCAGATACTCGTATATTTTATTCGGCGATGGTGGAACAGGCCGTAACTATAATTTCAAACGGTTGAAGTACTTGATTGGTTGATCTAAGGAACACCTTTTCATGATTTGTTCAAATTTACCGATTTATTTTGTCCATGCAAAATAATGCGGTGTGCAATGTATCACCATAATATGATAACAAGCAAAAGTTACTCAATTTTTTTCTTATTTTAACTAGTGGCGAGCTCGTGTTTATAAAACATAGCTGCTCACATAAAATAACACTTAATTAGTTAACAACACATATATTATATGCAATGTCCCTATGTCTAGTTGTTATACTGGTTTAAAATTAAAAATAGTACTGTATATGCCAGTAGTTAGGAAGAATTCGATCTTAAAATAGCCAACTATTAAATTGCCATTTTCACGCTGGTCTAGATACCTTCTCACATTGCCTTGCCCGTCTTGCAAGTTCCCGATGGAATACTTTTATGGAAACTTCCCTACTTTTTACTATTTAAGAACTACTGCTTATTTATTTTGAAATATTATGAGGTATGTGAATAATTACACTACTTTCTAAACTTAGTTATGATATGTTTTTTTTTTCAGATACTCCTGTAATAACCACTTCATTGTACTCTGTATAGAAGTGTCATCAAAAACTATTCGGAATAAAAGAGACACGCTCAGGTAAGCTACAAATATGTATTATTTTCTTGATCGAAACCATGCCGTGTGGTAACGGCATCGGCAGTCAGAATACATTTGTCACCACTCCAACTCTTCTCGTGAGTATTGTAAGAGTCGGCTAAGGGATTTAAGTGTCACTGACCTTAAGATTGATGATGGGCAGCAGAATCATCAAAGTACACACACTACTGCGATCGCCAACCTGCTTGCCTAGCGTGGCGATTATGGGTATTTACCTTTTACTTAATGCATATGCTAGGAAGAGGTCGTTGTCCACCAGTGGACTGATATAGGCTGATGATATGATGTGATTAAGGCTCATTCCTCCTTAGTTGTCTAGTAAACAACATTATTACCTAAAAGTGCACATTTGTTATTATATAAGCACTTCATTCAAGTTGCAAAAGCATATTACGTAACTACCAACTAATCTAGTAACTGGAGTTCGAGGCCAAAGAATCTACGAAAATATTGCCACAACAATGAAATGTTCTTACAATAGTAAATCCTTATTTTCTAAAAACAGACGTTGAGATATGTTATTTATTGGTAATTTTAATTCTTTAATTTATAGAAACAATATTATTTACTTATTTTCACGTAAATATAAGATATTTTAATAAAAACTTAACTATCCGCAATTATTAATAACAAACTTGGTATTGCGCTGGTATCACCTCAGGTGTTAATAACATTTGGTACAGCAATTTAACTACACATAAATTAAAAGGTAGGTATGGTTAAATTACTAAGCAGTATAAGTACTATACTATACTATTACTAACCAGTTTTAACTGGTAATACGGCAGGGGTGCCTTATTACGGGTTAAAATAATGGGAAAGAAATTTTAAAATGTAAAATGAAAGCATTTTTTTTATTTTATTTTTTATTTGTGTTCTTCATCACTTATCCTCCTAAGTCCTGGGTAAAAATCGAGTACACTCCCATAAAAGCCGAAAGGCCTTTATGACGCCCAAATAATTTGTAAAAGAAATGCTATAAATATACCTCTTAGAGTATAATATACAAAAACCTTAAAATAAGCGACAGTAAGTTCAGGACTCAACACTGGTGGTGTTATAAAGGACTCTCGGCTTTTATGGGAGTGTACTCGATTTTTACCCAGGACTCAGGAGGATAAGTGATGAAGAAGACAAATAAAAAATAAAATACAAAAAATGCTTTCATTTTACATTTCCAAATTTCTTTCCCATAATTTTAACCCGTAATAAGGCACCCCTGCCTTATTACGGGTTAAAACTGCTTAGTAATAGTATAGTACTTATACTGCTTAGTGATTTAACCATACCTACTGTCTTAAAAAATATGGCACGCAGTCGTATGTGTTCACTGGTAATTCAACTTCTTTTTAAAATAGGCTTGGAAACGTTGGCTCTTATCATTTTAAGTTCTTTACAAGAAAATTTTGTCATATCAATATTAGTTAAGAGAAAAGAAAAGATTTCAGGTATTTACGTGTTTTTAAGAAAATCCTAGTTGTGACAGCCATATTAAGCAAAATGGCGTAAAAACATTACACAGGTATATAATGTTTGTATTAGGAATTATTTTAAATAAATTAATTAAATAACAAAAAGGTTGTGGAAACCTGAAAACTTTATTTGACAATGACATAAGAGACTTTGTCGGATTTGACAATAACGCATCTGGCGTAGTTTCGTTGGCCTCGAACTCCAATTACTAGATTAAGCCGCGCCTTTGAAAGTTTTCTTTACTTCACATTAAAAGTAAAATCTAAAATTATTTTCTTCACAGATTCAATCTGACCAACCTACTAGACGACGAAGATTACCTGTACAACGCTGAAGAATACCAGCAGCTGCTAAACGAAATATTTGCTCAACCTTTCAGAGAAAACTAGGCTAGATTTATCCTTTCACGCCAAGTAACGTCTGAACTCTCAGGCCAGAATGTACCCTCCGAGCGGAACAGATGGTGGATTCTACAATGATTGTGACGGCTGGGGTATTTTAAATATTATTTTAAATGAGATTATTCGAATGAAGTGGTCAAACTTGGTGTTCGTATGAGATTCCTATTAAATTAAGCTTAAGCGAATTGCTACCATATTCCTTGTAAGCGTAGTTCGAACTATAATGTTAGTATTCTCGCTGTCTGTATGTACATCCGTCTTTTATACTTAGGTATATTCAGGTATAATTAATCACTAGGCTGATTTTAGAGGGCTGATCCTGAGGTCATACTGATAAACTTTTACTAAGGGAGTCACGAGGAAAATTGCTGTTCCAGACTTTTCGTCTACGACTGTCTCATGGTTTGTATGGAACAAGATTTTTTCGTGATTGAAATTTTAGCTTTATAGTGAAGTTCAGAATATGACAGAATTAACCCTCTAAAAACTAGCCAGTGAATAAAAAATCACCTTATAGTATAGGTATATTATTATAACGTACAAACGTATCATGCTTTTTGGTCTTAAAGGCTTTGTCAAATTAAGAACCAATTTAAAGCTTAAAATACCTACGTTACATTTACAAGAGGGGGAAATGGGGGTATTGTTGGTTTTTTAATGTCCGAAATTGGTTAAAAATGCATGATCAGGTATTATGCTTTCCCGAAACTTAAACTTTCGCGGTATCTGCCTAATCAGCATAGTCTATCGACTTAGACCCTTTTTCATAAAAGTGTCTTAAGTTAGCCTTTCCCTTTCGGTCTTTTGAATATGTCTATGAGACCGAAAGGGTAAAACGATACTTATTGGTTTGCTAAGTAAGGAGACATTTATCGATCAATAAACAGACGAGGGTTATTGTATAGATGTATGTATGTACGTCGCCCGAAGCGCGATGAAGTTAAGCCACTGCATGTAACATGCAATATACAGTCCAACCTAATTGTTCTAGTTACGTATTCGTATTCAGATTTTTACGTTTTCTAGCGTGTATTTAATTTCAATGTGTCTCACTTTTATCACGGACCTATAAATCCCGGTCTTTTGGTAGGCTTGCATGGGGATATAGATCCAACAGGTAGAAATTTGCTGTGTTTTACACCTGCTGAAACCCATTCACGGGCACAAAAACGGAGACAGAAGGCGTATAGGGGGTAATGGCTTATGGTGATGTAGGTTGGATGGATAAGATATGGAACTATAGAAAAAAGGTCCGGACACCTGGCATAATAACGATTCTTAGTTGTGTAGAAAAAGCGTAAATACATTACTTAGTAGAAATGCAATACGAGCCATATGAACAAGAAACCATGGTAAAATATATGTACTATAAGTTTGATAAGACTGTAAATACTTTATATTAATTTAGAGGTTCCTCTAAAGAACATTCAACGTATTATATTTTGTAATATTAATTTATTGATTAAGACTTAATCATTATTTAGGTTATTATTTAAACTCCAAAGATTGTGTTCTGTATTTTTTACATCAAATTATGTATAAAATTGAAGAGGTACTGCCACAATGTTATATTTAAATTTATTATTGACTGAAAATTAAGTGAGCTGACTCAATTTAGTAAGAAAGTAGGTCATACATTAAAAAATAACAAATGTTTTAGTAGGTATTTGCATCAGGTTAGATAGTAATAATTTAGTGCCATATCGTAAAGAAAATGCTGTGGCTTTTTATATTTAAAAGACAGTAGTGAATATTACAAAAAAATCTACGACTAATATAGTCCGTCAGCTAAATTACGAAAGTAATGGTGGACAAATACGTTTTCTTTGTTAGTAATTACGTTTCTTACTACACTTTCTTCTTAAAGTATGTTTGATAGCGACGAAATTCAGTCGCCTATATTTTTTTCATTTGATTGACAAAGAAAATAATAGGGACAATGATATTTCTTTAATTATCTAGCTGACGGAGAAATTATATTTTTTAAGTAACTTTCTCCATTAAATGTCACTGCAGTAATTGTATTACAACGTTGTAATTATTTTAGTTAATTAATTGATAAATTGATAATTGAAGCAAAATGAAAACTTTATGACTATAATAATTATTGTATTATAATGTTTAGGTAATCTAATTTACTAGTCGAAATATTCAGTACCTTTTTTAATTGTATATAACTGTGAATGGGAATATTGCTATATATATAAATAATGTATGCTAATGTACAGCCAACCAATCAGAACCTTAAGCCACTAGAACCATGCCACATTCCCACCTAGTAAGAAATTTCTTACAATTTGCTTTATAGCGTCACTTTGCTATGGTTCTAGATGGCGTTTGGTTCTAATAAAGTGCTGCTGGTAAGCGCCTAAGCCGTACATGATCTAAATCGAAGTTTATTTTAATGCGTAAAGGCTTATTTTTCAAACCCCTAGATAAAAACATGTCCTTCGATTCAAATTACCACTATTTTTTCCTCAATTCATGTGAAAATATGAAACATGTACTCTTAATTAGTAGAATAAAAAAATTACAAATGAATTATCAGTCGGGAGAAATAATTGTAATAGGTAATTTGGTGAAAGCAACAAATTACATTTTTGTTAATGTTTTATCGCATTAACATGACACTTATCTGTTTATTTACATTCACCAGTCCATTGATTGAAGTTGGAGCAACGTAGGCCAGACGCCTATAGATTTTTAGTAATCACTGCTACTTTTTGCTGTATTTTTCTTGATTCTTTACATACCAAAAGCATTTACTATTAGGAATAAATCTGTCGTTGCGCGCTTTTTACATTTAAGCAGGAATAATTATTGTGTAATATACAAACGACTTTATGTATACAAGTAGTCGTAAGTCAAATAAATGTTTTCACTACCTTAAATTAGCTTTTATTTCCGAAGAAGCATATATACAAATATATTTAGGGATATTTCACGTAATAGATTCACTTTTGAACAGACCTTGTCCTAGAGACTTGTCATTTTGAGTATCAACCGGAAATCAGTTTCCGATTCAAATAACTCAACTGACGCATCACATCCTTGCCATTTTCAATACAATTCATCTTTGACGTAAAACAAGGTTGCGGTACTTGCGGTTCAAAACCTAGTAATTTACTTTTCACTACACTGCTCGTAAACACGCTGTTTGTCCTTCAATTTCAGAGCGCAAAACTGTGTTTTAATCTCTAGAGGTTAAAGTAATTTTTTTTTAATTTTCTGGGTAGACTAAAGCAATAACTTATACGGCCTGAGAGTGCAATAAGCTTTCTGACGTTTGAACTAGACAGTACGTTCGAAAACTCAATAGTTTCAAACAGATTCATTCATACACATGAACCTTTCATAATATTATATTCAATATGCTAAAATCCAAATTAAATACCACATTTTGTTGTAAAAGGCTTTTAACTAAAAGTTCTAAAAATACGACAAATAAAAACAATAGGAAAATAAAAGTGTTGACACTATGCAAAATTCAGAACGCATCCGAGTATTTTTTTCTTTTAAAATCTAAACGAGTTCGGTCGTGTTTTGTTTTCTTTCACTCTTAATTTTCAAGTTTTCGGGTAATTGCGAGATGCGAAAGTGGGATAATTCCGAAAGTCACAGAAAAATCGCCAATAACTACATGAGTCTCATTTTGGAATTATCCTGATTTTTTAATAGGGAATGCAACCCGGGTACCCGAAAACCCGGGTACCCGGGTACCCGACAATATTTAGGGTCGGGTAAAACCCGGGTTTTCATCTCATACCTGGGTTTTACCCGAAATGAAAAAATATATTGAAAAATGTAAAATTTGAAAAATAATGTTACGACCGAAACCCTAACATAAGAGTTAAAGCGTTATGGCACTTATAACTATTTCTATTATCATCTAGCCCTCACTTATTTTACACTTAAATCGCGAAACTTTATATTTTCAAATGCATATCGAACGGGTGAGACATTTCATTTCAACCCTTTTGTTTTAGCCGCTGCCCGCCGCTCAGGTAGGTAGCGATAAGAAGATAAACAACAACGACAATGCACATGTTACTAGTTCTACGCCCTGTACTCCTCACCCTGGCTGTGGCATTCGTTTGTTAATAATTTGCATTTGCGCCTGTAGTCAATGAGGTTGAGACAGACGACGCGAAGACACATTTCCTATATGGTGTAACTTCATTTGTAAACGCCAACTGAAAACAATGCCGAAGGCGTCGGATATTGTCCGGAGTTGTTCGTGCAAAGTCTGTTTTCAATATGATTTTGAAATTAAATTTTCAATGCTTCAAACGTGAGTTGACATCATCATCTCATAAGACGTCATAAGACGTTCAATGTTGAACATCAGTCTCCCCTGTTGCATCCAGATTCGAGACTCCCGTCCTGCAACTTTCATACCGTCGCATCGCATGTCCATCTTGTGGATGGAAATCCTACGCTGCAAAACTGTCTGCTTACGAGCACTTTTCGACCCCATCGGCTCCTGCTCTCCTGTGGCCAATGTGGCCTGCCTATTGCTATTTCAGCATAATCTGGATGGCTATGTCGGTGAATTTCGTGCGTCTCCAGGTCTCCTAATTACATATTACGCAGAGAAACTCCGAACGAGGGACTTTGAGTTTTGAGATGTATCCGAGAGTAAGTGCTCCAGGTTTAGCACCGTAGTCATCACTGGTAACCAACATTGATTCAACGTCGACAATGTCGACATACCGATAGTCATAGTTAATGACCCAAGCAGCACCCGCATCTCCACCGAATTGAAGGCTTTTTCATCGTCCACAAACACTTAGTGGCAAATTATACTCTTCTATCTTTTGCATGATTTGCCGCAGCGTAAGGACACATCCATATCTCCGTCTATGGCTCTATAGATACTATATTATGGTCCTTTCGTAATCCATTATATTCGGGAGGCTAGAAGTCATCAAGTATGCGTTCTAAACGGTTCGTGATGATCCTTGAAAACAGTTTATAATCATGACTAACCTTCTTCAAAAGGAGGTTATCACCTTTTTTGAAGAACAGCACCAGATCGCCTCTTTTCCATGACTTTCATGCTTTAGGCGTTTTGCCCTCGAACACATTAACGAGCTTCTAAAGTAGAGGCATCGTAAGAAGTCGTTTTTGACGTTTGTTTGCACATTCTGTAAATGTTGACAGTTAGTATAATGGAGCAAATGTCAAACTTCATTGTTGCCTGTACGGAATAGTGATGTTACTACTGTTGCTGCAAATTACCGATACATCAATCGAAATAAATAAGTAAACCTTTTTTATGGAGGTACGAATAATTGCTATAATAGTAGGTACGCACAAATTTTCTAATAGTTTGTTATGGTTTCGACAGGTCCTCGCGAGCCCGTGTGCCCGGTAGATACGCGGCTTTACAGACTGTTGAACTTGACAACCAGATAAATGTCAAAATTGTTATAAAACCACGTATAATTTTATTTTTCGTAGAATAATAATGTATGTACCACAACGTTATCATCTAGATGTGCTCTGATTTTAATAAATGGTTTTAGTGACTTTATATACTGTATATACGGCATTTCTCTATTTGGCATACCTACATTGCACTCTAAGCTAGCACGCAAGTTTACCAACGTGTGTTGGGAGTGGATCGCAAACTCGCGTCCAAGCTCATGGTCTCAACCACTGTCAGTTCTGCATTGACATTACTACTAAGTGTAACTACCTACGTATATTGTATATCAGACTCCGAAACTATTTGACCTGGCATTACATTTGGACACCGATTACCTACTGCTATTAATTGTTGACCCTTGATTTTTAATTTTGGACACTGTTTATGCTTCTTCTTGATTGGATATAGTTACTATCTCTCGCTAACAGAGGTTGTGGATGCTATGAATTTTGCTTATAGAGGTCACGTCCTATCCGTCGTATAAAACATCCTACATCCTACCTAAATGCGACTTTACGTCATTATGACGTCACTGGCACCAAAGTTTCGCTGCCTCCTAATGATTCTAAGTAAGATTACCAAACACTTTTTTAGTTCGGATTACCTAACACTTTTTTTATAAAAAAATTTTAATGGCAAGTACCAGATCTAACGCACTTTCGCACTTGACTGAAAATTTTACGACGGTAAAATCGAGCGTTTCACAACACTATTGTGAGCTGTCAAAAACGACTTCTTACGATGCCTCTACTTTAGAGGACTTTAAATACCATCGGTCCACCCGCTCTCAGAAGCTCTCTGATTCCGTCGTCGCCTGGCACCTTGTTGTTAACCTGTTTTAGGACCTTCCAATAAAAGGCTTACAATTTACCACCCAGGGCGGTTTATTTCACTAAGGATATTAAATTATTTGACTTGAGAGGAAAATAAACCTTTTGACACGCCGATTTCACGCCGGTCAAAATCATCGGCAGCGGTGGCGCGGCGCACATGTCTATTACGGACTGATCTTTTTTATTTAATATTGTGATTTACTGAGATTTTTTTATATACAAGTTGTGAAATTTGTTAAATTCGTATTTGCAATTATTATTTTCACAAATAAATGTAAATTCTGTTAATCAAAAGAGCATTTCATTCATAATTACCTTTTAAAACACAGAAATCAATACTTTATGCTATTTTGGTCGAAGACCGGGTACTACCCGGGTACCCGGGTATTAAAACGCAAAGTCGGGTAATACCCGGGTACCAAAAATGGCCGGGTATTGCATTCCCTATTTTTTAAGCATTGCCACGCCAACATAAATATTTGAGGTTATTGTTTAATTATTTGTTTATTTTTTGAAAGTTGAGGACTTGCAAATAAATACCTTGGCTTCTAATTTGTTACGTTTGAGTTTTATTTCGCATGTTTCCTCGCTTTAGTGTGGTGAAAAATTTTGTGTTTCACTCGGCAGCAAAGCTTGTTCAACTCTCGTGCCTTAAAACCCTCGCGTCTCGCTGCGCTCGTGGTTCAAATTCTGGAATCTTTCGCTTGCTCGGCTTCCAATATTTGCACGAGGGTTAAACAATCACTTTGCTCCCTAGTAAAACAAATAACTATTATTGCCGTATTTTCGCCAAGTGGAGCAAAATTACATTTGCATTACTCTTGTTAATGCTAAATGCAAATATTCGTTCAGTTTTCCCGATGCTTCAGTGTCAGTGCCTTTGTGAGGTTGATTTGTGCTTCTCTTACCTCACGGATTCACCTGCGACTGGCAGGTTAATTGATTCCTACCACGGACCAACGTTCCTTATTCTGACAACGAACCAATAAGGGCGTTAGTTCATTGAGTTCAGTTAGCATGTTAGATGTTCTTTTGATAAGCACATTCAGACATTTTTCAATTGTAATTGTAATATGAATAGTTATGATAAGATTTCTTATTTCAGCCTTTGTGGTCGGCACCGACCTCCTCTCTTATACAGGGTACTCTCGAGCATTCCGAAAGATTTTAACTATGCATTCTAGACATCAAAATAAACAAAAAATATTATGAGACTTATGTCAATTCCACCAAAAAAAACAGTTTTTTTTCTTTATTTTTCGTCTTTTTGAATACCTACTTTTTAACATTTCCAGTACTTTTTATCATAACAGCAATTTGTTTAAATTATTTATTTTGAGTCTCAAGATACAGGCTCAGCCTAGTTTGAGACTCTCGAGATATCTTTGTGATTATTGTTAATTCGTTAATAATTATTCAATAAATTATTCTTATTCTTATTCTTAATTGTTTTTTTTAGGTACAGGTTATTTCGTCAAGTCTATTCGTATTTTTTGATTGTCAGGCAAAAGGTGTGGTAATATTAGAACACATTGTGGTAGCATTGTAATCAAAAAGAAGATAAATGACGAGTTACGTCGAAAAACTTATTTCGAAAAAAGGTTGATTATCTCTGAAACCAAGCCGAATCCAGGAAATTTTATATAACATTAAAGACTCTAAATATGGTCAGGAATCCAGCATTAAAATCTTTTGGTTTCCTCGCGAGCACCCTGTATGAGAGTAATTGATTAATAATCTCGACACTACCCGAAAGCGCGGTGAGGCCTTCACCTTCTAATTCAGCTTTGAATTTCTTCGTGGATGGATGCAGGTTTGATAACAATGGTTTTCTTCACCAAAAGTGATATCATTAATTGATACTCGTATTCATACAAAAGTTCTAGAACCTCAATTGCGCTAGCCAGGATTTGAGGCCACGACCAAGGATTGAAAGTCAAATCGCTTTGTATGGTAAGTTAATTTAACGGAAATAATATATAGGTAATTAGTAATTTTTTACTGCTAGGATTAAAATCGTCCAGAATAAACCGTTTCTCATACTACTATCTACCTAGTTATACATATTATGTAGGTACATTTCCAATTCAATTTTTTTATATTTTTCTTTATTATTGTAACTCGTCGTAAACAAGTTTAAAAAGCATAGTTTTCGAGACTGGATCTTATGGAGAGGTTTTAATTTTTCTTCTTAAACATATTCTTTGAGGCACGTTCTAGGTTTCACGGAACGAACTTCTCTTATTAGGCTATAAAAAGGCACCGATTTTATTAGTCTTTATCTAGATCTCGATAAATCCGACAAAGCATTTTACCGCGCTCCAGGGAGCTGTAATCCTCGGCTAAACTTACGACCGGGAGTAACAATGCCGTCCAGGTTTAACAAAGTAAACTTGTTTTAAAGTCATGAGTGATTGGTGCAGTAAATAAGACTTGAAATCCGATTCACGGTGAAGACAAAAGACAAAATGAATTTGTTTCAAGTATACAATATTTAGTGTACCTGTTTAATTACACAGAGTGTACCAAAGCTTGTGGTTAGGTTAACCGCTAAAGGGAATACAACAAATTTCTTTATTGCACACCTCACTCGTAATAATAAAAAAAAAGTACACAAAAACAAAACAAAGAAAACAGAGGACACAAAAGGAGGACCTTCATTATGTTCTTTTTTCTAATCCCGATCCGAATTAAACATGCCCATAAACAGGATAACATAAATTATAATATAACTAATATTAAAAAAAAACTAATATAATATACCCCATTGTAGGTACGCAAAGGGACAAACAAATCTTATCGGCTTGATAAGTTAGGACACGTTAAGGAATAATAGGGGAGTTAATATTTTATTCTACTACTTTCTAAGCTACTATAATTTCAAAAACAAAGTAATTATTCGGCGGCTTTCCTTTACCTTTGAAGGAGAGAGTGCATCAATAAGAAAATCTTAGTACCTAGTATACCTACATATAATTCAAAATTTATTTATCTTTAAATGGTTTCAGATTGACGATTTTTAAAGACAATAATATGCAAGTTTTACCAATTAACTTGTATTTTCTTAATTGCTGATTATTTTATTTTAAACCATTATTAGTACGATATATATAAAATAACACATTTACTTTACAGTACTTCAACAAAAAGAGTTTTACCATTTTTAAAGACGAAGTTGTCCTTTGTTTTTGTTTGTCAACACAACAAAACAATCCAAGCGTTTTACTACGTGTACCAAGTGCTTCATTTGTTTATGTACAACAAATTACAACTGAAATAAGCTTTAATACACTCAAGTTATGGCCGGTGTCGGAACAAATGAAACCTACTTTGTTTATCATTGTAAACATGAAGTGGTTTCCTTTGTTCTCTCTGCTATGTTAAGGAAATAGTTTAATATAAACAAATAACCGTTTACAAGTGTTAAACCTTGAAACGTTTCATCATAATTTATCTTCGTGTTTAAGTAGGTACGACTGCCACTTTCAGAAAATGCATCTTTTATTGTAGATTCAAAAGCAAGAGTGTACTTTTGCACCATTTTACAGTAACTAATACGAAAAAAATACGAAGGACCTCAAGTTTACACATATTTTTTAGAATTCAAGATTATTTATATTATTCCTACTCATTCCAAAAAAAGTTGAACCACTTAAAAAAGACGCAACAGTTCGATTTTTAGTGAGTGACCCATGAACCGGTGAAAACTTTTTCAAGTTTTCTTCAATTGCAATCAAGTACAACATAAATGTGGTGATTTGTATGGCATGCAGTAAGTTAATGTCCTCTAGGAAACAAGCAATGGCAGCGACTGCTGCTTTGTGACATTTACGTTTAGCCCGACCAATGCCATATCCATTGCGGAATAAATGTTTATGAGAAAATGAGGTACAGATTTCAGTGAAAATTCTTTCCCTTCGGTTTTTTACGGAAACTTCCGAGTTCATATTGTACTCAGAATTAACTGTTTCTCTTTACTATTGCACTGAAACTCATTCATACAAAGATAAAGTTAAACGTTTCCATTGAAATATGCAGGGAAAAGACACTACATCTTTGCATCCGCACCAGTCTACTGTATTTACGAGTATTTTAGCTACTGTCCGTAGTTTATAGACATAAATTAATAAAGGGATTATTCGTTGCTTCGTTTATTGTCCCGCAGCAGCATTACATTGTTGTGTTCTTATGAGAAAGCAGCGTGTTGAGCTTATAGGAAGTATCGATAATAAAAACATGTCATCACTACTACTTTGAAAAAATCTCGTATCTCATACTGCTATTCAAAGTAGAAACGTAGTAAGTCTACATGTATCATGCATACTTTACGACATTTTTCTTTTGACTTATTGTATCAGATAGGAGTTTTTTTCAAAGTAGTGACGTTGTTGCATTCTAGACCTTGGAATCTCTTCATGGAAGTTTAAATCGCACACAAAGTCTTTTTACTGGGTAGTAAACCCTGAGCTCAGGTGTTTATCGCGAAGCAGTCCGACCTTTACCAATCGAACAGAAAAGTTTTCATATTAAAGTAAGAGACGACTTCCCAGCGAAAAAGGAATTTTATTTCTGGTTGCAACGTTGCTGAGTCCATTAAAAAGTAAAATTTGATTGCGTCTGTGGAACCAGAGACTTAATAAAAAGTTATCAGAGCAAAGGAAATGGGTGAGATAGTGATAAAAGCTGTAAGTGTTTTAAGACGAGACCTTTGGTTGAAACTCGTTAAAATATGGATCTTGTACATTTTGAACATCTCTGACAAACTCACCTACCTTTACAACAATTTTTTTTCATATCTGAATACAGTAAACAAGTAAACCGTTTTTTTTTCTAAAATACCTACTAATTTGTCAGATTTAGCTGATGCTGATATAGCCATTTATATAACTAGTAAATATGATTTAAAAGGGGGTATTGACCATGTAAATTTCTGTTTTTGGAGGTCTCTACCCTTTGGCACTGTTGCAAATTTATGCCATCGTCACGAAGTAGCTGAATGTGGTATACCTAATCCGTGAATACAGCATTTCGCTGCGATTTACTTACTGAACCTCGTATCTGCAACACTCACTTGATAGATCCAACGCCTTTACTCAGAGTGAAAGAAAGGCCATATTTCCATGAATCGATTGCTGTAGATCCGAAGTTGAATAATTACAGCTACGATTGTGCCAATGCGGAAATTATACTTGTCGAGAAAAAATCCATTCTACTTCAATGTTGGTGAGATAAAAAATGGATGATGATGGTCGCTCTTCTTTTACCATTTATCATACGAGTCACTTTTGACTTGCATTCTTATTCATGAGAACGTGACAGTGATAATAACAGAAGCTAAAAGGATGCTTAAAACCAACCTAAATCCAATCTTAAACTTCCACTAAGGTAAAGCCTCAAAGCCAAAACAATGATCAACGTCAACATTGAATCGCAACTTACTCGTATTACGAGTAATACCTCTAATACAAGAAAAGAGCGTACCTATATATTCGCATCCAAAAGAACCTTAGCGCACTTATGACTCAGCTGTTGTGTCTTAATTCTAAAGACACAGTCCTGGGTTCATCGGTCCATTAGAGATTTGGAAATTTTCCAAAAATAATTTAAAAATCAAGTATATCGTAACCCAAGACTGTTACTGTGAAAAAGTTTCAAGATCAGATTATTTTAGTCAAGGGGGATTGATTTTTTTAACATCTCATCATTGGAACACTTCTCGATTCGTCATGTTCAACTATCCGTTTTACTCGGACACTATAAGTACTACAGTTTGTATGAACGGCTACAAAATGGTAAAAAAATGGAGCAGGGTTTATAACATTTTTTATGTTTTAGCATGTGGGATATCAATGGAAAGGTCTTTTGCAATGATTTACAGAAGACAGTTTCCTTAAGTGAACTGTTTCCGAGATATCAGCTTAAAAGCAGTAAAAAGTATGCCCCCTCTCTTCTACTTTCTCAACTATGGGGCATACATCTTACATATCAATAAAATCTACGATTTCTGATTTGGTCAAAGCATCTCTTATACTTTTATGATCGGTTGATAACTGTAAGTTTTATATTTATTGCTACGGAATTCTATGTACGCGAGTTCGACTCGTACATGGTCGTCTCCATAAAAAAATATCTGATTTATGTAATTTATCGATGGTATGATAAAATACATCTTACTATGTAAAAATTCTCACTTTAAAAATGTTACAAAATTTTCCAAGTTTATTACACTCACTTACTCAAATTCAAGTCCAATTATTATAAGAGAATATTTCAGCGGAGAATTAACGAAGGAAAATGCAGTCGCTAATTTTCTCCGGGTAGTTAAATTTTCATTTTTGCCGACGAAGGCGTACGGAGCGTAGCGGGATCCATCTCAAAGCATGCCAGTTAACAATATAGAGATGAAACTTGTTCATTTTAATGTCTTAACGTTATTCCTATACAAATCGAGGGAATTGTTAGTCATTTCATAGCAATTAAAACCTATTTCAGTTTTTTCATAGTACAGAAAACTATTGTAAAAACAATAATCTGAGATCGCCACTTCATCATATAATATAAAAGTGCATATTTGCAGGGGTTTTTAAAAATGTTTGCAGAAAAGGTCTTCTTCTTTGTCCTTCCCTTGTCCCATCTACTTGGGGTAAGGTCTCCTTGATCGGGTGCGCCAGACGTTTCTGTTCTGGGTTGTCATATTTTGAAGTGCTGCGGCTTCCAAATCCTTGTTAATATTTGACCACCACGAAGCCTTGTGTCTGCCCCTTCCTCGGGAGGTTTCATGCGAACGAAGAGCCATTTTGACTGCATAGTCGTCATCTCTCCTCATAACATGGCCATACCAGCATAGTCTGCGCTGAAGCATTTTTTTTGCAGAAAAGGTAATTTTTATAATTATATCATTTAATATGACTTCATAAAGTTTACGTAGCCAATGACATAAAATTCAATGATTACATGCATTTGTCATAACTATTTTAGTAATCTCGTTTTCTCTAGAGTGGAAACATTAATCCCCCGAAGGACTTTTTGTAGTACATTTTAACGAACAATTCGTCATGCATTTTTCTGCACAAAGATAATTTTCTTATTATATAATATATTATCTGTTTGTATGCGGAAAAGGGAACCCCCATTTCAATAAAAGAATATTCACTTGTCAGAAAATTCAGATTACAATGTTGAGTTTGAGCCTAAATATATTATATTCACAATTTTATAAGCTTAAGTGACTATGACAACGGCTGAAGAACTACACTTGGTTTTGTTATGAAATCCTCTTACAAAAGTTTGAATGGTCGCAGACCAAAACGGGAAAACTAAACCGCTTTGCGACTTCCCCTTCTACTCTGAAAAGCTACTATTAATTCCGGCAACGTTATATCTGACCAAAGGGAGTTATTCCAAAAACAACCATGACTTGTTACAAATACGCTACATATTTTGGAATGTTAAAGAAAAGTGTTGTAGCCTTGGGAGCACAAGTAGTGGAAATCTCTTCGAATCTGTTATAAAGTCCGTTTTCAACAAGGGCCTACGTAGTTATACGGGCGGGCAACTTCAAAGCAGGGTAGAGTAAATCTATGTTCGACGTTTAATTAAATGTTAATTTGCGTAAGTGCATAATTTGTAAGAAACTAAAGGACTTCTTATTTCATTATTATACTAGATATTTCTAGAAATATTTTTAGGGTACTTATCATCTTGTCCGTCTAGTTGTCGAAACACTCGCAAAAATGAGTAGACGTAAAAAGTTGAAACCATTGCCAGATAGTCTGCTTTTGTGTCTAATGCTTTTTGATCACATTCACATTTTTTTTTCAAAATACAATTTATATACTTAGATTAAATCTAACTAATCCACTTAACCTAACCTATATCTAAGATTGACCCTTGAGGAATTGTACCGGGGATGCTGGCGGCATTTCCTCGCTGTAACGCAATACTGATGCGTTGTGCGACGAAGTCGCAGTTTAGTTACGTCAACCAGACGTTTCGCGATCTCAGCAAACAATTTGCGTGCGCTGGGGCCCCGTGAACCTAAAGTTTCTACGCCAAACGGTACAAAATCGTATTCTTTTCCGAGGCCATTATATTTATTACGTTTTAAAATTCGGCATGTTCAGCCGCAGCGGCCGCCTTAAACGTAGTTCGTTGAAGATGGGACGGTGCCAGGGTGTCTACGCAGGTAGCATCCCACACCAACATCCGTCCCAAGCTCCAAGGAACCAGATACACCATCAGGTCTCTTAGCATCACCTCTGATAATATCAGGAGGCTCGAGAAGAGCAGGTACATTGATCGTGGCAAGAGAGGTCTCTTATTTCGGATTATTTGGTTAATCGTCGCATGTCTGGAAATACGGCCTGCGCTTTTATGACAACTTAATCCGTGGCGTCCCAGTCGATCCACGTCTATGCCACAACAGCATAATTTTTTGATTGTGTAAAAATATCAATCGCCAACATAATAAGAAGATAGGTAAACAGATAACCATGTCAATTTAATTAAGTCAATATTTCATACAAATCAAGGAATATCATATTTACTCGTACCTGCTGACCATAATTTTACTTTCTATAATAGATCTATTTCCTTATCACTTTAACAAAAAAATTATTTGCACAAATAAAGAAAAGATATCAGAAGTGTTTCATAATAGTGTAGGAACTGCCAAAAAAACATACGATTCTTCTACGTACTAAAAATCATACAAGGTACTAGTAGGGAGGTAGGTTCTTCCCGTTCATAGGTAGGTATTGAAATATGATCAAAAGTGAACACAAGCAACCTTTTATGGTACAAATAAAGGGAACATAGTAATACAATAATCAATACAAGCATGAATAGACGCGGTCACGGATCTTTCAGTGAATAAATCCTCATACTCAATTTCATTTTTTATTGTGGTTCCAGAGGCTACCTTTTAAATATATCTATATATTTTATTTCACTGCCCGAAATGTAATGCAGGCATATGGTTTGATCTTCTTTTAGCATAACGAGATGCACCCCATGGGGGCTAGGATACTCGTATCTTTCCGAATCACCTGCCAGGACATACATTATGTCCCTCGCGCGACAAAATGTATGAATGAACCGACAGGCAACTCTGACTCTGACTTTGACAGATGTGCTGCACTGCAGAGAAACACATCTGTCAACATTGCCTTATAGTTCATGAAATTTGTGGTTTTCAAGGAAATACTAGTTTATACTAGTAATCCTATTATACTGACCTCTTGAGGCTAAACGAATAGTATGAAGAAAAAAAATGGAATTTCGAATCAACCTCCCTGATTAGCAATCTCCCCGTTTAACGAACTCAGTCTCAAAGCACGACACAATTGCAACAATCAAGAGCATTAATTGAATGGAAGCCAGTTCCTATCTTCCGGGATTACAACAATTGCTTCTGGCGACCTAGGGCTACTTAGTCGTGATTGGGGGATTAGTATCCTAATTTATAGTGCACTCCAGAAATTTCAAATTGGATGGTAGTTAGCTGTTTTTGTTCTTGGATGCATGAGTCTTTGCTCTTAACCCTTAATTTGACAATGTAATGTTCATTGTAACTCACAATGAACATAGTCTTCGACCCACTTTTTGTATTTTTTTTGAAAACAGAATTTTCTGCTGTATACAATGGCGAGGAGGCTGGAACGCACGATTTTTTTGAAATTTACCAAATTAAGGGTTAAAACAACAGCACGATATCTGGGATAGAAGAACAATTTTATTTCTTATATCTTTTATAATAATTCCGGGATTACATTAGAAAATAAAGGGATAACTAACCCTATACTTCCTAGTGTAATGCCGGAATTATTTCTTAACACATTTTGAAACATTCGACTTGCTATTATACATTATATTTACTATCTCTTCCATTTCAACTGCGACATAATGAATGATTACAAAATACAAAATATGCCAGTCATCTCTGACATTGCAAGGCTGCAACCAACGCGATGCAATACCAGGTTGTAGGATAAGAATTCCTTTGATTATATTTGATTGGTACGATTCCATTTCTACTTTCTGTGAACTTCGCCGACAGAGCGACGCTTTGAGCGTAAAAGCCATTGTGAGAGATTCGTCGAGCAAGGGTGGATTGACAATCGAACGGAGGTTCAATACACCGGTACCCGGTATTTCCTTGAAACCCACAAATTTAAGGAAATATAAGGCAATGTTGGATGGATTACTCGTACTTCACTTTCAGTATACTCCTAATCATGAGTAATCTTCTCCTAATCATGAGTCTCTAAACTAATCTTTCAGTGTACTCGTAAACAGGACATTTAAAATATGTGTCTTTACCAAGTTTACCCAAGGCAAATTTTATTACTCTAAACTTATCTGATAAATTTTACCAGTAAAGAAGACTTAAAGAAAAAAACTAATAAAGTACATCAGAGGTCATTAATATGTATACATTTATTCACTTTAATCAATGGGACTAAGGCAGAAAATTGTGTATACCTACAAAATATTCATACGTACTACATTATAGTTATTTTATTAATAAGCTGGGTCGTCGCTGTAGCTTTGATAGACCAAATGGAGCTTACATAATACTAAAATATTACCCTTTTTTAACATTTTCCAGTGTTGGCTTGTGAGTATATTAGCAGAAGCAATTTTTCAGCCACATTTGAATACTTTGAATCGCCAAACCCTTTTACCATTGCGCTGCGTAAACAAAACGCCTTTGAGAGGACAAAAAGCAATTACAGTATTCGGAAACAAAAAATCTTCACCAATACAATGCCAATAGCGTGATAAAATTGGAATCTGAATCACCTGAACAAAACTCGTTTAGGTCATGGGTACCTACATTCGTCCAAAATATCGTGGTAAATAGGTACCGAATTACCGATGGTAGAGCAAATTGTTTAAAAATCCAAAAAAAACTGTTCATGAATCTTGGTTTGTACCAATAATCTTTTAGCTATTTATATCATTGGTACCTAAACCAAAGTTTAAGGGACCGTCGAGTCACATTGTGATCGTTGACGACGTTAGAGATTAGTGAATTTTTTTTTGCCACTTACCTACTATCTTACTTGTCATTATTTAAGGCAAGGTTCTAGCACTGCAGTGAAAGAAGTCTAGAGTTCCAAATGCTTAAGTGTATTTTCTAAAGAGTATCTTGGCCACGTGTAGCGGCAGTAAGAATACATTTCTCACCACCCGAACACTATCCGTGGGTCTCGTAAGAAGAGGTCTAAATCTAACTAATCTACTTAACCTAACCTATGTCTAAGATTGGTCCTTGTGGCATTGCACCGAGGATGCTGGTGGTATTTCCTCGCTGTATCGCAACACTGATGCCTTGTGCGAGGACACAAAAATTACTATGAACCATTTCAGCAATTCACAAGCAACATTATTTTGGCAAGCATATGTATGAGAATCAAGTCCCAGAAGTTGGACGTCAATTAATGAGCTGCTTGTGTGGGATTAGGTATAACACTGTGCCTGTGGTTGATTTCCCTCAGGCCCTCACAATACACTGGCCCGACAACGCTTACTTTAATTGCGAAAGTATTTCACTGGGACGATTTTCATTAGGCTAATGCGTGCCCACATTAGAAGACGAACTTTTGATACGTACGAATCGCTGCGGAGCGGCGTGATAAAAAGGGTTTTTGGGGATCTGTTAAAGCGTTCTTAACACCGTTTTGTTGTGGTAATGTAAAAGCTGTTATCAGAATGTAAGGATTACTCTTGGGCGGGTAACCAATGTATTAAGTACTGAATAGATGGGTATCCGTTTTGAGAGTGTTCACTATCAGATTTCCGTAGTAACTTAGAAGACTTTTTTGCCGTAGTACCTAACTTAGAGTTAACTAATCTCAAGCCAAGTATTCAGTTCTGTAGCCTTAGAGTTGTAGTTGCTTGTCCGTGTATAATATCTGTAGGAAATTGTTTAAGTTAATAGTTACCTTTCCCCGATTCGGGTGTCGGCACAAACTCTATAAAGCTTTATGGCGGTTATGTAACTTTTAGCATAAATTTAATAATAAATTAAGTGGGCGGGACGACCTGGACGCGTTTTATCCGAATTGGCGGGAGAAATGTGACGACCGGGCCGAATGGAGGAAAAGAGGGGAGGCCTTTGCCCAGCAGTGGGACACTAAAGCAGGCTGATAAATAAATTAATTAATTAAAAACAATCATATAAAATTTTAAATACCATACGAGTATATTAGGTAAGTGACGAGTGCTTGGTACGTTTACTATCCATAATAGTTTTTTTTTTCTTTTAAAACAATTTCCTTCTCATGACATTATTGTTTCAACATTCAGTCATGAGTAACAACACAAATGTATCCAGAGATACACTATAAGTATAAGTACTAAGAGCAATTCAATACCAAACGACCAAGTTCGATGACAAGCTTAGTTCACTTGGTATCTTGTTTAATCCTCGTGACAGCGCAAATTTATCCCCAGCGGACCATCTCATGAATCTACAAGTTGCAGTTTAACAAGTTTGGTCAACAAATATCTAGTCGCAGGTTTGGCGCTTGTCAAACAATGTTGCTGATTTATTTGCGTATTGCTCGACATCTTATTGCCCAATAGAAGACACCAATTCACCAATTTGTCGCTTCTATCATCGTCTGATTTCCCGAGTCATTTTTTTTTTCAAAGTTGTACACCCCCACTTTTTATGGATTTGGAAATTTTAATAGGTATGATAAGTTGAATCGCGAGGTCTTTCGATCGTGATAGGAGAAAATGTTTGTCCCAAGGTTTTTCTTCATTCTATTACAATTTTTTCATATATTTTGTATGACAGTAACGGAATGGATTTGTCTTTGCTGTGCATGCCTGTTTTGGGTGGCATTTTTATTTAAAACCAGTTCTTTACTGTATATTGTTAATCATTGTCTGTTTGGTGTGCCTAATAAATAAAATAAAATATAATATAATAAAATGGAAAGTCCGTAAATATTGGATTTTTTTTATTGAGAAACAAACAGTCGTACAGTTACAATGAACAGATGACTAAGAAAATATCAAACAGATCTTTAGTTTCATGAATTTACAGATAAAAACAATACGTCGCTAATACATATCAAAAAAGTAAGTAGGACTTCACTATAGTTACAAACCATCGTAAAGGAGAATGGGCATTTTTGTATGGGCCGTGTCCCATGAGTGTATACAGTTGAGACCTACCTCATTTTAAAGCGCTTAATAAGGACATTATTTTATTGTATGCACCAACATCCAATTCCGTGCAGGGTACATGCTATTAAAAAAAAACGTTCGATTACTTTAATATTTATTTTACAAGATGTATATCACGTAACCAGGTGCAAAATGGTTCATTCGAAAGAATATGGGAAATACTTCATTTCTTTGTTTCAAAAACAATACCGGAGTATGTAAAAGTGGTAAAATCACTCGATAAAATATGTGCTTTCATTAAAGAATCACTTGTTGTATAGTAAAACTAGAGTGTATTCTCAAGTCATAAGTATTAACTTAAAGGCACTCTTATTATGTATTTTTTGTATCATACAACGACGACCTAACGCATACGGGGACGGACATAAAAACAGTTTTATAAGTTTATTATTGTTTTGACAAACTTTTGCTTCCGCTACTCGGCGACAGATTGCGCTACCACAATATCACTTGAAGAAATTAAACACTGTGAAAGATGACAAGGCGACGATGTGGACCCATCATTTGGAAAAACAAGGGTGACAAACAAGCTTTAAAGAAAAAAACAAACTTGACAATTGACATATGACTCGAATCAATATAATTTTCAACTAAAATAATATCTAAAGAAATTATAATAATGCGCATTAAGGATATTTATCTACGGAATAAATACATATTTATGACATATTTCTTAATGAGACAAGAATGATTTACACGCTTGCGGTGAGTATTTTTATACATATCTCAGTAAGTTTATTTATTTTAGTATACCTGATTCCATACAGAACTTAGTACATCATCAGCCTATCATAGTCCACTGCTGGACGTAGGCCTCTCCTATTAACTATGCGCAAGGACGCATTAGGAGGTAAATGCCCATAATCGCCACGCTGGGTAAGCGGATTGGCGATCGCAGTAATGTGTCCACTATGATGACGCTGCTGCCCATCATCAATCGCTTATCAAATAATGGTCAGTGACACTTCAATCCCTTAGTTGACTCTTACGACACCCGCAGGAGGAATTGGGGTGGTGACAAGTGTATTCTTATTGCCGTCACCACACGGCTACAGAACTTAGTGTATAAAATAAATTGTCGCCTTCGTATTGTAACCATGAAGACATTTCCAACATTTTAAATATAACACAGCCGAATAAAATCGAGCTCGCCATACTACATAACTACTCGTATATGAAGTGATACACGTGGAATCTTCCCGAACACTGCGACTTCGTGCCCACTGCGACAAGGGTAACTCTAGGTAACTAACTAATCGTTTGCACGATCATTTATGCTGTGAAATAGGATTTATAATATTAGAGTAAGTAGGTACAAATTCTAGAATTTTGATTAAATGGTGATTAGAAATATCAAAAGAGTTAAAATGTAGGTAGTTGGTAGGGACTTCTGCGTTTTACACATGTGTGTGTATGTATGTGTGTTTTACTTTCTTATATAACACGGTGGAAAATAAGCGTAGAAGGCTTCTGACGGACGGCAACTGCTGTAGCCACAAGTATCACAGGCGTATCGACAAGTACAGGGAACAGGGACAGTTTATTCGGCAAGTCCTCCGTCGCCGACGCAGTGCATCCTCATCATAGAGTTCTTTAACGATCAGGTGCGATCAGCTAGACTACTATGAGTCTACTTCTATTTGGCTGACGTATTCAAGGATTAGGTATAATGTAGGTGCTTTATTTAATATACTTATTAGAATGTAAGGCAGTCAAAAGTAACTCATATTATAATTATGGCATGGTTTTAGTAGAGCAACAAAAATATGTTGTTGTTTTGTGAGGCTATTCTATTAATATTCGAATACTGTTTAAATGAGTAGGGTTTATTTAGGCTCACTAAGTATATATGATATGCCATATTTATCCATTGCTCACTGCCATTTTTATCAATGAATGAATATGAGTATGAATCATCATCATCATCATATCAGCCGAAAGACGTCCACTGCTGAACATAGGCCTCCCCCAAAGATTGCCACAATGACCGGTCCTGCGCCACCCGCATCCAGTATGAATGTAGGTAAGATATTTGAATTGATCTTCTCTTCGTCTCTACCTATGTTTAGACGATGCGAATAGATAGTCTGGGTTTTAGGATTCGTCTGTTTGTCTATCCGGCTGTGAGTAAGATCTGTAAGCAGATAAACAACTGGTGGTAATACTGGTTGACTGGTAGAGAATGCCTCATGGCATTAAGTCCGCCTGTTGTACTTTAAGTTTTACTTTTGTGCAATAGTTTAAATAATAGAAATATTCTCGGATATGACAAAATGATGCTATAAGGGTATTTTCAATAATAACAACATTCATAACAATTTTAACACTTTTTTCAATAGATTTAAATTATAGTTGGTAGGGACCTATGTCTTCTACATGAATTTTTTTACACAGTACGGTGGCAAATAAGTATATGAGCCTACTAACTGATCGTAAGCAGCTGCTGTAGCCAGAAATTGACAGAAGATTCCGCAAGTCCCTCATCGCCGACGCTGTGCATCCTCATGGAGTTTCACTACTTTAATCACCAGCTAGACTACACTATCAGCATAGAATAATTAATAGTACTACATACGGGAAGGACACGCCCATCCTCGTACCGATTCTATTTACTGCACTGCACTCTCCGCCCGATGACTTCTGCGGTAGACGGCTGTAGGACATAAGACGGTTGGTTGGCATGTATTGTGAAAAATAGTTGTGTAAAAAAATTACATTATGTACTACATATAAGTTACTTTTTGAAACACATAAGCTAGTTACATATAAGTTAGTTAAATACATGATGGATATATTTTTTAAAGTGCAGTGTTAAAATTACAGAATATCCATTGTGGTTTCATAAGAATCATCATTATTATCGAAGCAAATGTCACAACAAACCGCCGGAGCTTACTTGAACTTGCATTTTAACATGAAAATGCTTATTACAATATGTAGGTACCTAACTAATATTATGTAGGCACGTGCATGTTTTCAAACTAAGTAACAATACTGGAAAATTGCGTTATATATCACTTTTTATGTTGCTTTGATATGAGACAAACAATAGTTTCCTAGGGTTGCGGCGTTCTGTTCTGTTCGACTTGGAGAAGTGAAGATGAGTCTAAATACGACTTAAGTAAATACTCGGAAATTAGTAAATGTATGTTACAGGTTGAAGTATTTTCCATTGTAACTAAGGTAGGTTAGTTATACTGCCATATCTGAGGCAGCCCCGCCCGTTGTGTGACTGTTTGAGCTGCGCGTGTACAGACATACCCGTAAGTAACGCATTGGCAGGGACAAAATGTCAGATTGAGTTGTTGTATGCCGTGTCCACCCTGTGCTATGTATGAGACAGGATTGGAGGGGGGGGGGGGGGGCATGAGGGTTAATATATATACATGCATGCAGGTATGCTAAATATTTAGGTGCATTCTTATAAATGCCTTAACCTTTCAATACCTATACCTATAGATAGATAGGTTTATACATGTATATGGAATTTGACCGTCAGCTATTATAAAGGTGCTATCATCATCGTCATCATCATCATCAGCCTATGTTAGTCCACTGCTGGACGTAGGCCTCTCCTATTAACTATGCGTATAGACGCATTAGGAGGTAAATGCCCATAATCGCCACGCTGGGCAAGCCGATTGGCGATCGCAGTAATGTGACCACTGTTATTATGCTGCTGCCCATAATGAATCTTCTATCAAATAATGGTCAGTGACACTTCAAACCTTAGTCGACTCTTTCGACACCCGCGGGAAGAGTTGGGGTGGTGGCAAATGTATTCTTACTGCCGTCAACACACTACAATTGTATTTATGTTTCAATTATAACAATAGTAAACGGCATATACTATTCAAAATGTCAATCTATGTGTACAATTTTATTATACAATTCATATCATGTATGCACAGTATAAATCGACCTAGTCTTAAGATCATCATAGGCTTCGAGCTCTGGTCTTGGAGTCGGACTGACATTGTGGCGCTCTCGTACAAACACTTCAACACCTCGATATAGCGGTAGTCGACTTGGCACCGTTGGAGAGACTGTAGTACTGCCCATGTTTCGATCGAATCGAAGGCTTTCTCGTAGTCCACAAACGCTAAACAGAGAGGCAGGTTATATTCTTCGGTCTTCTGTATAACCTGGCGAAGCGTATGGATGTGGTCTACGGTACTAAAGCCTCTTCTGAAACCGGCTTGTTCGGGAGGCTGGAAGTCATCAAGCCTGCGTGCAAGACGATTCGTAATGACTCTTGAAAACAGCTTATAGACATGGCTCAGAAGTGAGATGGGTCGGTAGTTCTTCAATAAAGCGTTGTCACCTTTTTTGAAGAACAGTACCACCACACCTCTGTTCCATGCCTTTGGCGTTCTCCCTTCCAGTAAGACGGAATTGAACAACTTCTGAAGGGCCGTAAGGATCGGTTTACCACCCGCCTTCAGAAGCTCAGCTGTAATTCCGTCCTCCCCAGGCGCCTTGTTATTTTTGAGCTGTTCAAGAGCCATTCTAATCTCGCACAGGCTGATGTCCGGGATGTCTTCTGTATAGTGTCGGGTCAGTCTAGCTCTGAGGTCTTCCGCTAGATCAACTTCGGGTCTGCTAGTTGACGTGTACAGCTGTCCATAAAAACCCTCTATCTCACTCAGCAGCTCAGATCTGGATGTGACGATTCTACCATCCTCAGTCTTTAATTTGGCGAGCTGGCTTTGCCCAACAGACAGATCCCTTGCAAAAACTTTAGAGCCCTTGTTCCGCTCGATGGCTTCTTCTATGCACTTGGTACGGAATTGGCGCATATCGCGTTTGAGGGACTTAGAGATCTGTCTGTTGAGCTGCCGGTATAAAGTCGCATCAACTGAGGATTGTAGAACCAGTTCACTCCTTTTTTCCATTAGTTTCTGAGTGGAGTCTGAGAGCTTTCTGGTCTTATTTGTCCGTTGGGCCTTAAAAAACTTAGACCCAGCGCTATGGACAGCTTCCACAAACCCGTCGTTGAATACGTCCACATAAGTCTTAAGATACTAAGATATTTACGTTTTACATGCACATCGATCGAAGAGCACATACAATCAATCAACAAGGTGAACTACATTCGACGCAAGAGAAGAGGAAAACGATTAAAATAACAGTGGGATACTTGGCCAAAAACAGTCATTTGATCATGATGGTCCTCCAGGAAAGGTGGTATACATCCTTAGTTAAAAATTTGGTAAATGCTGTCTGTGCTTAGATTAGCTTTGAACTTAAGGTTCTATTAAATAAATACGTGATGTAAACAAAATAATTTCTATGCATTTCTTAAAAATGTCTTAGGGCATTCTTACGCCCATCCATCTAGTTTCGCCATAAGTTCAATTAAGGTTGTATTGTGTATGCTAATTGAGCGACGATATACATACATCATCAGCCTATGATAGTCCACTGCTGGATGTAGGCCTCTCCTATTAACTATACGTATATACGCATTAGGAGGTAAATGCCCATAATCGGCACGCTGGGCAAGCGGATTGCCGATCGCATTAATGTGTCCACTATGATGACGCTGCTGCCCATAATCAATATGTTATCAAATAATTGTCTGTGACACTTCTCGACATTCCTTGGTCGACTCTTACGACACCCGCAGGAGGAGTTGTTTGGGAGGTGACATAATTCTTACTGCCGTCACCACACGACCACGTGTATTAGGTAGATACATATTAGATGCTTAAATACCTAGAAAATAACCATGACTGAAGAACCAATATTTTTGTGATAAATACCTATTTATCTTCAATTAATTTTAATTATTCTTGCAGGGAAGTCCATCTATGCCGCGGTCGGTGTTTTATGTTGTCATGATGCATGATGTCAAAGAGAATCTTCTGATAGCAAATTAGGTATTAATTAGTTATTGTCATTAATCAAGCTTTTGGCAAGTAGGTCACATTTTAAGGCCAGAGGAACCAAGCATTCAATATTTAGACTTAAAATATAGTCTTAAAACAAAGTGATTACGATACCGGTGTATTTATATGACTGGGAGAAGAGTTCAAGAGTGGCTATAGCTACAAGGTAATTAAGCTACAGGTATATTTTTTATGGGAGTATGATAAAATGAAAATAAAAACACTGCCTTCATTATTGTATAGTGTGCTACTGAATCACAAAAGGTGGGAAGTTGTCGGTTCTTGTGGATCGTTCCCCGATTTTCTGAAGGCGAAGAAACTGATATAAATATATATAATTTATTAATTTTAAATAATCTTAGGTGGTTAGATGACAATCAAATCACGTTCAAACAGTAGCATCTGGAAAAAACTGGGCGAACTTTTGAAGTTTCTTAAGCCTTTTTCTTATTTATTTAAATAACATTTCTATCAGAAACCACCACTCAGTTGAGTGGGACTGATGATGAAGACCATGGATGACTCTCAGAACTGTACTTTTTGGCACACATAATTCGTCTGTGCCTATAAGATACGTGGATTAGATAATTACAACAGTTTTACACAAATCGACTTAGATTTAACCCAATGTGAGTCTTATGTTGTGCGAATACGGGACGATATTGTGTGCGTGTGGATAGACAATTATAATATATATGATAGATAGGTAGATACATGTAGATACTTGTCTTAAGTAAGTAGAAAACAACCACAACCAAGGAACAAATATTCACCCTCGCCGGGATTCGAACCTAGAATCTCCAGCTTCATAGGCATAGTCACTACCAGCTGGGCTACGTACGGAGGCTGTACAAGTTGAGTTTCCAGTGTCAATAGCAGACTATTAAACAGTATAGGAAGTCGCTCGCAGGTGCATGAGCTGACGATATTTAAGTAGTAACGTGCGTCTATATAAGACGACCCTACAATCCCTCCCGACGAAGGCGGGTTCCTTGAGAAATCTTTAAATCTTAGGCATACTTTTAGGTGGTTTTAGGTAGGTAAACATTGCAGTATTATGATGAAGCAGAATAACAAAGACCGAAATGAAATTTCTATTTAAACGGATTTTTCTAATGGGTTAAGTTTCTCAAGTATTAGTCATTGTGTAACATAACCAGAAATCTACGAGCATGCAATGGGGGGTGCACCGAAGTCTCTGTCCCTTTTGCCCTCGACATAATAGGGTCGGCAACACGTATACATATATGTATGACATCTCTGAAGATGCCGGTATTCATAAGGTGCAGTAGCTGTTCACTATCAGGTTACTTGGAACTGATGATAAATACAACGGAACAATAACAAAGTATGTTTAATTTATATTACTTTATTTCATTTCAGCAGATTCTTGTAGCCTTTTAGGATCCTACGGAATGGTTGTGGTTTGGAACAAACATTATTCATATTATAACTACGTACGTACTACTATTCATATTTCAGAAAATGACAGAAGATGCTGAGGTTGATAAGTTAAGAATACAGTTTAGTGATTCTACGGCTTCGTATTTGGTTTATGCCTTAGAATTAGCTGAGTAGCATTCAGCTTCATGGCGTCATATTAACCTTTTGAATGCCTTACATCATATATGATTTATACCTACATATAACTTAAATATTCAAGGAAACATATCTGCAACACAGGCTTCGTCAGAGGGCAACAAACGCAAAATAAATCAGCAACAGGCTTCGTCTCATACACATCAATGATGGGATCCGCAACAAGCTTCGTCATAATATTATCTACATGCTAACATAACACAGGACTTAGCTCAAGAAATCATCCCGAACCGTACCCGGCCCAAAAGTCCCCATTATACCGGCCGCGTTGCCACGTTGAATGGCCAACGAAATCTGTTGGACCAGGTACGATCCGGAACGAGGATCACACCCCCTATCCTTCAGCCATCGTTTATACCTACTATATGCCAAAAGCTCGAATCTAAGTATTTGCTTAGCCTTACGTAAAAGTATGAAAATCGCTTTGACAGCTACTGAAATCATGACAGCTAAAGGTGTTATTGGCGTTGCAGGCACGACACCCAGTAACATGTAGGTATTAGAATACAGGGTGATCAATCCAAATGGGTCAGTATGGCGGTTTTGAACACCATAATAACAGATAGCGAATTCTTGTCTTAGGAACTATGAGATCGATTTTAGTAATAAGAAAAACTACATTTCGTTATCTGTTATGGTTTCCAAAACGTCCGTACTGGATTTGGATTGATCACTTAGCTTCTACTATATAGGGCAGTAGAAGTCACTACGTACGTCAAGTGCTAATTGGGCCACCTTATCGATGAAATCGTGCAGTAAGTCGGCTCTATCTCCAGTAGAATCAAAGTAAGCAAGTAAGTATTACATAATTATTTATTCCATGTAAATATTAGGTATCAAATCCGCCACAAGGGACCCTTGAAGTTTCCATCGGTCTGTCTGTATTATTGTTTGTCTGTCATGTCATGGCCACATAAACCGTGACTTAGTAATGCGACAATGGGCGAGGAATACGTGTATTCATTATCATCATCATCATCATCAGACTATATCAGTCCACCGCTGGATAAAGGAATTTCCTCACAGTAGGCGGTACATGCCAAAAATCGCCACGCAGCTCCAAATATCTTATAAATCTATTGAGATAAACATGTGATCCGCAGCAGAATTAAAGTAACCGAAATAGCTCTCCGAATTGCTAAACTGAAGTGGCAGTGGGCGGGGCACATTGCGCGTAGAACCGATGGCCGTTGGGGCGGAAAGGTTCTTGAATGGCGGCCACGTACCGGAAGTCGTAGCGTGGGTAGGCCCCCCACAAGGTGGACCGATGACCTGGTGAAGGTCACAGGAGTCCGCTGGATGCGGGTGGCGCAGGACCGATCATTGTGGCAATCTTTGGGGGAGGCCTATGTTCAGCAGTGGACGTCTTTCGGCTGATATGATGAAACATGTGATTTCCTAATCGGGTAAGTAATACAAGATTTAACCTGTTGGACGCTAATGATTAATTCGTCATCGTCAGCAACGCAGGTTCAACGCCAAAGACCGATATATAAGTCAGGGTTCGCAGAGCATTATAGACCTACACGCACGTGTGTAAAGTTCAAATTCAGTTTTGACACTTTGGTGACGTGGTATCTGAGTGACTGCTTTTGTGTTTGGCCTGACATCAAATAGTTTTATAACATTATAACAATAATATTGCTATGCATACCTAGTTGGGTAGCCGTTAAATGGCCCGGTCAAGAATGATAACAGGAGCTATAACATCTGCTCACATCAAAATAGCAAGGAAGCAGTGGCGGGAAGTTCCCATGCATCAGGTTTGTAAGTATCCAGCTTTCCGCATGTTGTTCGTATTTCTGTTCAATAGGTATCTGATTAACTGGGAAGTAGCAATCAATAACAGGATAAAAGCTTCCAAAATAAGTTGTAAGCTAATTTAATTTCAAGAGAATCACATACCTACTTCTGCACATACATACTCGTATATTAAATTAATATACGTCCGATCAAAAAAATGGATGGGAAATAGTACGAGTATGAGGATCGCTAGCATCTTCAAGGACCTGGATCTGCTAAGCCCAAACGATAAAGATCATCGATATTTATCAGGTGTGTGCCCCGTGTATCAGGTTTGTGTACCAATTAGTTGCGTTTGATCTGACTAAATAATTGTATTATACAGAACCAGTGATCGTCAAAGACACTATTGGGATCCAAATGGGTCCTTGATCATTACGAGGGTTGCGTGGTGAAACCCGATAAGTCGAGCAAAACCGGTATTCAAAATACGAACTACATGCACTTACGTCAGGTTGTTATTTTAATTAAAAATGATCTATACTTACCGGATTTTACCACGCAACCTTCGATTGCTATGTCCCTGTCCTATGCTATGTACGATAAATTCTTACGAAGACAGCGGGGCTAGCATATCTCATGTTTGACTGCAAGTCGCAGTCTTCCCGCAGCTATCCGTCTCTTTCTATCATTTGTTGATTACAAAGAGGCGCGTAGCTGGGAGCGGACCACGCGTTGCTGTCAAATATAAGCGGGTCTCGCATATCTTGTGTTTGACAGCAACTCGCAGCCACATGTCTCTTTTTAATCAGTAGAATCGAATAGAGATAGCTGCTGTTAAACACAAGATGTGCTAAGGCCGGTGATTCACGTCATTGATTAAGGCACTGGTCTCACCACGAGCTACTAAACTATGAACTATCGGCTATAAACACGAACAAAAGATACGAACTCCCGTGTAAATAAGAGACACGGCGATACTCGCCCAGCTTAGTAGCTCGCGGTGAGACCAGTGCCTTAAGTGGAGTTACGAGAATATTGGAATGTTTTGTATGGGATACCCCAAAGCTTATATTATCATGAAAAATATTATTGTTATTGCAATAAAATAAAGTTGTTTAAAATGTCTTAATTGTTTCATTTACTATGAAATATTAAGGTTGTTCGATTGCCATACATATTAGAAAAAATTACTGCATATTTTATAATCTGGTAATATGTAAAGACTGCTTACTAAAACCACAATTGTATGGAAATCAAACCACTTTAATGCTGGAATTACACTGAGTCGTTCGCCGCATGCAATCAATGTCGGTTGCCTGGCAACCTCATACTTTGACGCATTAGGCGAAATATACAGTGTAATTGCCACTTAATGCGAAATGTACAGTGGCGTTTAGAATTGCATGGACAATTTATGAATGAATTAATTCATAAAATGTCCATGCCATTTTAAACCCCACCGTGCGAGTATCATATAAATCCATTATTCATCGATGTCCATCGGACATCACAGTGCGTGACTGCTGTGAAGTCAATCCTGACTTCGGTCATTTAAATACATTGTCAAAAAGTGACATTTTTGACAATGTATTCAACTGACAGCTGTCAGGATTGATTTAGTTGCGTGACGGCCTAGCACTGTTATAGTGCATTACGACACAAGTGTGAAAAACATGAAAGTCGATACTAGTGGCGATGTTTTAAAACACGACCGATAGAGAGTGTTTTAAATCGACACTAGTTACGAATTTCGTTTTTGCACGTGTCTCATACGTTGTTTTTTAGTACAGATGGCCCTCCGAAGTCTTGAACCTGACGTAAAATGACCCACTTCTCGCACTAGAGCCTAAAAAAGGCACCATCTGTACTAAAAATGTCTTATCTATCAATTTCACAATGTTATTGGTGAAAAAGAGACAACACATTTTAAATTAAATGGAGATTAGACGTTGTTAGGACGGATCTCTAGCATGTTTATAAAATTGTAAGAGTAGTTAAAAAATCAATGCCTCTCATTTCGTTGTAAGCTCTATCACGTTGTGGTGCTGCTGCAGAATATACAGGATATAAATATATAGGCAGTAATTGAATCTGATTAGATTTTTTCCAAAACTCATTATTGTTAGTAACATAGGCACCAGGCTAGCATGTCTTAATGCGCAGTAATACGCGCTCTTGTCGAAGACTACCAGTCCCTCATTGATTATATTGATTAAAAAGAGACGGGTAGCCCTGTGAAGGCCGCGACCTACTGTCAATCACCAGTTGTGCTAGGACCGCATATAGTTTTAAAACCATAGACCTCAAATGAGCGTTTTAAAGCGGCTATGTGGATATAGCAGTTTTGGCGGGGAGCAGGTTACGATTCTAGTTCAGCTACTGGCCGCGGATTTGATTATTCTTTTGGTCACGAGATGTCTGTAGTAAAATAAAAATAAATATTTATGGTATTTATTGCTATGATTATTGAATATTAATTACAAGAAATGAATAAATATTAATTTTAATTAATTTAAGCCCAAATAACTGCGAAAATTGCTTAGAAAAGTTCGATTATTTATATGATTATTTTAGTTCAGATTTTCACCGCACAGCGCTTTTTTGAAACCCGTAAAAATAAAAAATCTGGACACTTTCAGCATTCAGTGTTATGTAAAAATATAATGTTAAGAAAACTCTTTCAAATGGCATATAACATATAACTCAATCGACTAGATCAAAAATAAAAATCGTCCATTCTGGTACCCATGCGACATCTAGTGTCGAGTGGAAAAAGTATGGCGTCGTTAATTACCGCTAATTAACTAATAAAATAATAATATTTCGGTTCCTGCATTCGTTGGAGTGCAAGCTTATATTACGAAAAATAGCTTGCATCGGTACTTTTACAATGATGTGCACTACATGTGTATACATTCGTGCTTTATTGAAAAAAAAGTGTTTCTCGTTACAGGCATATGTTACATGAGCTAATTTCAACCCTTTTATAGACTCTACGATACGATTAAATATATATACCGGTAGCATTTTTCGCATTCTTTCATGTAAAGCACGATTCAATTAATTATACAGTGAATAATTTGAGAAAAACCTTATTATTTATACAGCTTTTTTTTTTAATATCTCGGTCCCTGCACGCAACCCAATGTTGGTGTCATACAAACAAATAATCCTATGGCCAAGCCCTTTCAAACAAGGTACGTCTCAATCGTATACATCGATGGGACAAAATGCCCATTCTCCTTTATGGAACATGAGATTAAGAACTGTTGCCAATTGAGTAAAAATTACAGGGTTGAGATTTATGAACTAACATACAGTGTACGGTCGGCTCTAATAATACGCATACGATTTTTCTCCTATTAGGACCAAAATAGCTGTACACTAAGTGTAGTAAAGCTTACGGAGAGCTAATTAGTAAATTCACTGACCCATTTAAACATTTAACAATACTCTAAGAGAAGGAAAAAAATGCCGTATTGTGTTTTATTCAGCGAATGAAAGCGCTTTACACGCGGTACAAGTGTGGTAAAAAACAATATCATTTTTTTATGCTATAGGTGGCAAACGAACAGAAGAATCGCTTGATGGAAAGCAATTAACGTCGCCCATATTAATATTATCATGGTAATATACATGGTAATATCAAGCGATCCGCAAAAATAATGAGAATCCTTTTGCACGACTTTGATTCAAGATTATCATTAATTATTATTTACCTGTCTTTTCCGAAGGTGAATAAAATCCGGTAGAAACTTTATACTGTGCGCTGCAATCGATTTTCTTGTATCACTCGACATTATGCAGTGAAACAATGGAAAGAAGACGGAATCAGAAATCTGTTCCTAGAAAATGTATGGGGACACACGGGACTATAGACCGGTCAGCATTTTCTGTTTCACATGAATTAATAAAATGATACAATGGAATAGTACTTGAAACGGGTACTAATATGGTATACTTAATATGAGATTTAAAATTAGAATTAAAATTACATTAACAATAAATTTTGTTCAGTCGAATAACAATAAAATAGGCGCAACTCAACATTAAACTCAAACGAACTTGGAAGGAAAAAGAAGAGCATTAACTAAACATATTTAAAATATAATCTAGTGAGACTTCAAAATAATTTTAATACTTATTTATTCTAAATGACAACAAAATTAGGACCTGTTCGGTGTTTGTTCGACCACTCAAAAACTCGCAAGATTCATTAAGTCGATACGAAACAGTATACATATGTAGTTTTTTTTTATTATGCTGTTTTTAAGAAACTGGTATCTGATAATCATATAAATGCCGAAACTTGCTGACATTTGCATCAAAGGAAGAGCATAGTGACTCATCTTCTTGTCAAAAGTCAAAAGTAAGTAGGACTTCACTATAGTTACAAACCATCGTAAATTTATGGAACATGAGATTAAGAACTGTTGCCAATTGAGTAAAAATTACACGGTTGAGATTTATGAACTAACATACAGTGTACGGTCGGCTCTAATAATACGCATACGATTTTTCTCCTATTAGGACCGAAAGAGGTCACAATTCAAAAAAATGGAAATAGAAAATTTGATAAAACAAGGCTGTAGTATATGCCACTTTGAATTGATTTGCTAATGTAGTCTGTAGATATTTATTTATTATTTATTATTATTATTTATTAGTCTTAAATTATTGTATGAACTTATAAATGAACCTATTAGGGCTTGCAATTCCGCATTTTTTTGTATGGGCAATATCGGAATTCTGATATTGACCATACAAAAAATTCCGGAATTACAAGCCCTAGTACCTATTATACCGCCATTTTTATTTAAGCTGCGGAACTCGGGTTTCCTATTACGTACTTCATAACGTGTGCAGTCGTGTTTCATGAAGTGACTATAATTTCAGACACCAGTGGGATCATTGTCGACGTCGCGCCCGTTTCTGTGACACAGGAACGGATTCTCATTAATTTAAACGATAATACTTATCTGATTTTTTTCTGAAGTCATAAGACCGGTTCGCATTTCTTAAGACCTACTTACATCATAATCGTAATCATTGGCCTCTTGCCATCAACATATTATAAGAAGGCCTACTACGAAGTTCGAAAAACCTATTTACCAATTTACTTTTTGATGTACCTAATAACTACGACTAGGTACTTAGTACTGATTGAGTTGGTGAGCTATTATTAACTACTACTACTAGTACTTTTGAAGTGAGTTTTAGAAGGAGCTAGCTTGGATCTTTTTCATCATGAACATATCAGCCGAAAGACGTCCACTACTGAAAGGCCTATGTTCAGCAGTAGACGTTTTTCGGCTGCCAGAGTTCGGTCCTGTGCCACCCACATCTAATACATAGGTATTGATAATCCCCCTTATTCATAAACGTCTGCTAACTTAACAAGCCGCTAATAATTGTTTGTCCCTTTTGCTCTTATGTACACATTGTTAAGACCGAAAGGGATAAACAATTATTAGCGGCTTGTTAAGTTAGCAGACGTTTATGAATAAGGGTAAATATGTTTAGTTACATAGGTAACCAAATCATTGTGATTGTAAAATTAGTCAATTTTGCACAATAAATAAATTAGTTATTTTGTACAGAAACTCTAATTGGTAGTTAATGTATTTAAAGTTCATAATTTTATTATGAATATATTTGAGAACCCTTATTTAATGAGTAATAAATAAAATAATTAAAAAATTAAAAAACACGACTGCCGTTTTAAGCGAACTGAAAAATAACAAATAATTCCTTTTTCAGGTTAATTCTTGTTAGCGTATCTACATACTAATAGGCGCTTGTCTTATTACTTACTAGATTTTGTTTCAATTGCAGTCGGGGAACCTCCATATATTTATATTATCCGCAATGAAAGGTTCCCCGACTGCAATTGAAACAAAATATAGTAAGTAATAAGACAAACGCCTATTAGTATGTAGATACGCTAACAAGAATTAACCTGAAAAAGGAATTATTTGTTATTTTTCAGTTCGCTTAAAACGGCAGTCGTGTTTTTTAATTTTTTTATTATTTTATTTATTTGAAACCTTTTAGTGAATCTGGAGATTCCTTAAAGTTGGATAGAATTTCAAAAACTGATATCGCAGAAGGCTTAAGCTTCCTCCAATCTGCAAGAGGGCCGGGGGCCCGAGGAGTTCCCATCCCGCTAATTTTGGGCGAATACGAAGGGCACGCCACGTGAGGGCCGGAACATTACTGGAACCAGTTTAAATTTATGTTGAGCGAGTCCAAGGGCCAAAGGGCGAGCTTTAGGGTGGGAAGCCGAAAACTGAGCTCGCGAAGGCCCAGACCTTCACTTCGAGAGCCCAAGCACGTCGCTTGCAAATTTAAATCGAGGCCAAAGGCCGAGCTGCGAGGAAATTGAACTACCATGCTTCTTCAAATACCCCAGCATCTAAAAAACCGACATCTGCGTAGGGCCCAAGGTACGACGAGCGAGCCCACACGGTACAACCGTCCCTCCTAACTAATTTAATAATCGAACCGGAGGGCTCAGCGTGCAACGGTTCGCTTCGAACTCCAACGAAGACTTAAAGCCGAGCTCCGCGTAGAGCCAAAAGCAGCACTCAGAGGCGCGCTAGTTCGCGAGGCGGAAGGCCGAGCCGCTAAAGCCCAGCACTACCACATCAGCCGACGGAATAGTGTAACGTTGAAATGGATCCGACGATCGTTTCGACAACCTGTAAAGGCCGTAGGACATACTCCGTGTAGGGCCGAAGGCCCGAATCGTTCCTTAGAGAAGCGCTGGTTTGCGAGGCCAAAAGCCGAGCCCCCAGGCCGGACCACCGGGGTCAGAGGCACAGACTGGAGCGTAACTATCGGGGTGCTTCAAGCCCGATGGTCGGAGTCCCGACGAGCGAGCCCAAGCGGTACAACCGTCCTTCTTAACTGCCTTAACAATCGAAGCCAGAGCCCAGCGCTACCACACTACGTGATGGAATAGTGTAACATGAAAACGAATTGGAGATCTGCAGACCCGACGATCGTTTCCACAACCTGCGAAGGCTGTAAACCTTGCTCCGCGTAGGGCCGAAGGCCCGAAGTGTCCCCCAAAGGCGCGCCGGCTTGCAAGGCCGAAGACCAAGCTACCAGAGCCCAGCGCTCCTTCGCTATACAATAGAAAAGTATAATAGCATTAAAACGAATCTCAGGGCCGCAGGCCCAAAACATTCTTTTTGAGTAAATGCGGAGGCTGAAAATGCGTAGGGCCGAAGGCCTGGAGTGCGGCCACCCAGCGCGCTTGCCTGCGAGTTGCGTGAGACTCAAGTTTCCAGGCCAACCTGCCTTCATTTATACCAACTCCCCTGCGCAAATATTAAGGCCAAATCTGACCCTGATCTGATCAAAAACCAACGGCAGAACGTTCAAAACCTTGACCCCCCCTTAGTGTTCCTCTCCAGCACCATATGTCTGACTATGCTCGTTTTCTAGTGACGTTGTTGTACCTATCGTTTGCTTAATTACTAATTTGACTTTTAACAAAAATTGTAGGCTCATATTAAATGTATCCTATCTCGCAAACTACGTAGGTACATAATATCGTCCTATTACTACAAATACGAGTACCAGCTATCTGCACAAATCAGGTTTTGGCAGAATCAATTTAATTATCATTATAATAATTAAATTCACTGTCGAATAACATAATACTTGCACATAGCTAGTATTTGCAGTAATTGAACGATATAATATATTTCAAGATATTAATTATTAAGATATCATATTGTTAAGATATTTCAAGTTTTAAATTTTATGCGCATGTTACAACACGTATAGCAATTTTGTTTGGCTACAATTGCTATTGTGATTGTATTTTAGGGACATTCCTCTGATATGCGAACCATATCGTACGTTATTTTTTGATATTGTATTCTGGCCATTCTCGGCAACGCTGGCCTAATACTTGTTGGGAACTTCTCATACATTCTTGAATTTCTTCGCAGATGTATGCAAGTTCCCTCACGATGTTTTCCTTCACCGTAAAGCACTTTTTGTACAGTACTGGACTAAATGTTACAGTTTCACACTACGATTTTGATACGAAATCGACTGTTTGGGCTATCATTTTTCCAGCATTCAAGTCGACACTTGTTTCCATCTAATATAATGAGGACTGATTATTGAGCTATTTCTTATTAATGAACCGTTACTTTCGAACAATTCAGACAACTGAGGCAGCTGTGGTAGCTTTTGGTAGTCATGTCATCATCAAAATAAGACAATTTCACTTGCCTATGAATTATTATCGGATTCAATGTATAAAATTGTTCGGATTCTATGATAAATTATTATTAACTAGCTCTTGAAATTTTACTGTTAACACTGAAAAAAAAATATCGCCTGAAAGTAGACATTTTGTATCGCAATCATGGGAGTGAACTTAAACTTTTGACCGGTACTGTATATCAAACGATATATCGTATATATAAGTTTTATTTGAAAAACTTATCGGTTACGAGCCGGGGATTGAACCCACAACCGCTGCGTAGCAGCCGTGCAAATTTACCCCTTGACCACAAGCGCGTACATCCAATCTGTCTGTTTCATACACACTTAGCGTTCAAGAAGATATGTCAAGGGTGACAGTCCTGTCACGGCTTAGGCATTGAAGAAAAACTTCAATAGTGCGATGTAGAACATTTCGAGTTTTCTCTTCAAACATATACTTAAACATATAACTTGTATATATATTTGCAATCGGCATACAAAATGCTTTAATTTGATACCCAAATCATAGCGTTTGGATTACATATTATTCTTTGTGCTTTGAGTGAATTTTAATGAATCTCGCTCTTCTTGAATAAGTTACACACATAGAAGTTATGTACATATTCGTAATCGTTGTTCGAAGCTCTTCATTTTGATACCAAATTCGATAGGTTTCTTTCATATTTATGTTTTTTGGTCAGTCAATATTGAACTTATAGGCCGCCATATTGTTTTTAACGTGACGTCACATATCCTATGTTACCCGCGACGTCACGAGCATTCTAATGATACCTTACACTATTAAAAACGGTTAAGTGGTCGCGAAGATCTGCGCGTTTAAAGAAAATATGAAACATACATAGGGACTGAACACATATACTCTCCTTTTGGCAGTCGTGTAAAAAATACACAATATTATGCCCTCGACTTTACCAATATTCCAGGGGTCACGGTGAAACGTTACAAAGTTTGTGGCGACATAACTCAACGCGTAGACTAAGCGCTGTAATAAAACAAAATGTCTGGTTATAAAATAGAATGACGCCAGGGATTGTTCCTGCGGCAGTTCAAGCTACATTCTCTAAACATTTCATGTGAAATTCCTAGTGTAACCTGGCCGTTTGGTGAGATTCTTCTAAGACCAAAGAACTATTACTTTGTTAACCACGTGGACAAAGGTGTATTTATATCAGACCATTATATACGCCAGTATGAGAGCGGAATGCATTATCAATAACGTAATATGCGTTAACTTTTGCTAACTGTCAACTAATCGTAAGACGACAGGAAAGATTTTTTATTGATTTAGGTAATTGAAAAAAAAGGTGAAAAATAATAATTGTATTAATATTAGATACATAACGTTACAAATTACGGAAACGGTGACCGCAGTCGTTACAGTACTCACCTACGAGTACGTAATGCAGTGAATGTCAAAGTTAGCGATATGCGCTAAGTGCCTATTATACAACATATACAGTAGTATATATTATATACAGTCGACGTCAAAGATATAATTACCTATAGGCACCCCACCTCCGGCGTTGGTAAACTTTGATATTTTTGTTTGGTATAGACATCTAATATTTAAATGTGTATAAACTAGCTTAAACAAACCACTTATTTGAAAACGTGATTTTTCCAAGTTTTAATTTTGTTCAATATGCAGTAAACCTGATCTAATGACTCCATACAAATTGGAGGGTGCAATAGGGCGTCGACAAGAGACCCCTGAGGGCCCTAAACCCTTGTAAATGGACACTCCAGACCCGACACACTTGTACGAGTACCAACCAAGTGGGCCACGTGTTGTGACTATTTTTGTTTTATCTGTGCAGGGTGTTAATAAAAAAGTAGCTAGTTTATAAGTAAGTAAGAGTATCATATCGGCCAAAAATATTTAGTCAAGATCGAATGCGCGGATTAGTTTTCATTTTAATTATTCTATTATTCATGATTTTGACTGGTCAAATGACACAATTTAAAAAATTCTGGAGTAGTTATCGCCAAAAATATTGACTTATAACCGGAGATCGGACAAATGTGCGTTCGCAATGATAGGACATGACTCCTAATTTGATTATAATGAATAATTTGATCATTGTCAAAAAATTATCTATTTGACACCTGTAGCTATGAAAACCTTTGTAAATAATAAATAATGATCTAAAGGTGCATTCAGACCAAGTGAACATTCGCATTTCTAACCTCCCACTCTCCGAAATTCGATCATTACACAAAACGTGATTGGTTGATTTCGTAGAGCGGGGGATAGAACAGCGAATGCTCTTTTGGTCTGAATTCACCTTAACACAAAAAAAAGTATTCAGCTCATTATCAAAAGGATTAGACATTAAATACAAGCTTCAAGTATAATTTGGTAGCGGTTTTCGATAAGGTAAGTGGTATTTAGTTACATTATTTTCCTTTATTACCAGCTAGTTACAGAAAGGACCGTTTAAAACAACAAATGTGAGAGAAACTGAAACCGAGTAAAAGGTTCAAATTGACCCAAATTTTCTGAAACCATGATCTCCTATTCAATGTCCACTGAATATAAAAGTTTGTATTTTCGCTCGCGGCTTATTTCGAAACTAACAGGATGCCGTTGTTCCAAAAGCCCTTTTTCATACTCAAACGTCACCTCGTAACCAGTGTATGTGGTTTTCAAATTGTAGTAAGTTGTTATGATTTTCGAGACTAGGTGGCTATTTAGGGTGCGGCTCCACTGACGCGGAGAGGAGCGGAGATGTGCAAAATTCACCAATTAAATTCTTCAAATTCAAAATTGGAAACACTGTGATGCGGTCTCATTGGCAAATTTTGCACATCTCCGCTCCTCTCCGCGTCAGTGGAGCCCACAGATCAGTATAGATAGCTAACGGTGGCATGGAACATGTCGCAGCGTTATGGCCGATAGGCCTTTATAGTGTGACAGATGCGCGCCCTATGAGCCAGTCGCAACTTACCCGCGACTGCAGGATGAGCTCGGACATATCCGCAAAATGCCGAATTGTGCCGTTATTTCTTGTAAAAATAGGAGTGTAAATAAACATTTGTAGGACTATTGAGTCACGTACCACATGAAAGTATTGATTTTTTTAGTTATTAGTTGACAAAACCACGTATTTTTACAAATAATATATAACAACAAACCGCTGACATAAATGTCATAATGATTTTACTTCGGCGTACCAATTGGTTGAACTATTCAGTGACAAATTGTATGTGCGTTTTACATTGACGGCTTAGAATAGCAAGCAAGTTGCAATTTGGTAAGTGACCGTGCAATGTATCCAATTGCTAGCGATATTCACAACCGTCCTGTCATTTCTTGGTACGGCCGCTGCGAGCAGGCCGCGAACTAGAGGTACGACTGACCGTGCCGATGACAAATATGGTCGATAAATTGTTGATGTATTTGATTATATTCAATTTTTCTTTCATATTTTGACCTTTGTATCAATATCTTATCTTCATAAAGGTAAAACAATATATATATATATATATAGATTATATCGCTTATTACATTATTTTGAGCCTTTTACAATAACCGTTGTCAAAGGTTGAAATTGTTTTATTTAAATATGTGACCATCGCGGAAACGGCTGATAACATTATATTTATTAAGGGTACAACCGTCTACATAATTATTTGTTCATGTGATTCCCAGCCACAATTAAGATAATGTCGTTAATAAATTGCTTTGTTCATATTCAAATATATGTTTATAATTGACATTCTGTAGTTTATTATTTACAAACCAGATCCGACACGAAAGTAAGAAAAAAGTTTCTTATTTATTATTAAACGACATAAAATGAAAACAAACAATATAAGGACTTAACTTAACTACCTATAAATAAAAAAATTGGCCTAAATCGCCGTCAGTGGGCAAGGTACCCAAAAGGCTGGCCGCATTCCCCCGTTGTATAGCTATACTTAAACGCTGTGCAAGGTACTGGCCAGCCCTCTGGTCGCCTGAGGTCTCTCTTAGGCGAGCCGCTAGATCTTTAAAAAGTCCATGTGTACTTGGCCCCCATGGCCCCAAGGTCTCCACACCAAACGCCGCAAATATGTAGCTGGTTCCTAAAGCAGCATATTTGCGGCGCTTGAGACTTTCGGCTAATGATGCCGCGGCGCCAGCAGTAACGCCGGTGACCGAAACATGGGACGACGCCAGAGTGTCAACGCAGGTGGCGTCCCAAACTAGCGGCCGGCCCATGCTCCAGGGCACCAGCGTCATTCCGTCAGGCCTCTTGCCGTCGTCCCTAGCCAGACCGTTGGGCTCTAGGACGGCCGGTATTTTCGCGCTAACAAGGGCGCGACGGATAACATAATGTTTATAAAGATTAGATACATCGTCCAATGCGATATTTTAATCTGTATTTATTTCTTATTACATGATAGATCGATTTTAATGTTTTTCTTAATATTCCGGCCTTATCAAATATCTATGGATAATAATTTATCGACGTAGCCTCCTCTCTAGTGCCGCATCATATGGTAGCGCTTTAGCCAATCACAGCGTGGCAAAGGCCCGACCTCGGAGACACCGAGACTCATTACAATTTCGCTTCGTTACAAATCTCTCTCTTTCATATATCTATGGTGGAGCCGCACCCTTATGGCGCTGTTTTATATTTACTTTTTTTGCTACGCGTCACTTTCGCACTTGCATACTTGTTAGAACGTGACAGCAACAACAACAAACGATTAGACACGGTACCATCATACGCCTACCTATAGGTATGGCATGTAGGATAAGAAATAAAATAATGCTGGAAAGAAAATAAGTTTATGAAATCTTGGTCGCTATGTGATCAAGCTTCGGTGCATAATTCTTTTTTTTCAGATCATTAAAGCTGTTTCCGAGAGTCCTGAGATAAATATAATACAAGCATAAAGATTTTCTCACATCATTCAGACATCTTTCTATCGGTGGCCTCCCTAGTTCAGTAGTCAGCTAGTGACACTGCCTGCGAAGCTAGAGGTCTCGGGATCGAATCACAGAGAGGTCATTTATTTATGTGTTTATCACATAAGTATAATTGTGACTGGGTCATAGTCGTATCATAGTATTTAAGTATTTGTATATATCTATATCGTCGCTTAGTAGCTACCCATAACCTTAATTAAGTTTAGTGTGGGAGTAGATTGATTTGTATAAGATTGTCCCATGATATTTAGTTTGTCATTTTTTTATTTATGTATTTATTTCGATACTATCAGAATCCGATTCTCTATGTAGCTTACAGCGACTTGTTTCAAAATGTATGAAAAATATTTGCGCTGGACAGTTTGGACACTTATACAAAATTAACTGATAAACCGCTTTGATGTCGCCGATCCTGGGTAACCCGTTTCAAAAGTACTTTAGAAAGAATCCGGTAAATCGACCAGAAACCGTACCATGCGCCACTTAGGTACTTTCTATTCTGCTCGCCGTTGGGGCGCGAAGGTTCTCGAGTGGCGGCCACGTACCGGAAGGCGCAGCGTGGGTAGGCTCCCCACAAGGTGGACTGATGACATGGTGAAGATCGCAGGAGTCCGCTAGATGCGGGTGGCACAGGACCGGTCATTGTGGCAATCTTTGGGCCTATGTTCAGCAGTGGACATCTTTCGGCTGATATAAATAAATAAAATAAATAAATATCTTGGGACATCTTACACAAATCGACCTAGTCCCACGGTAAGCTCAATTAAGGCTTGTGATGTGGGTACTAAGCGACGATATATATAATAGATAGATACATATATATACTTAAATACATAGACAGCCAGGACCAAGGAACAAATATTTGTGATAAATAAATACACAAATAATGCCCTCGCCGGGATTCGAACCCGGAACCTCCAGCTTCGTAGGCAGGGTCACTACCAACTAGGCTACGGAGGCTGTCAAATGATATGATGATGATGATGATGATTCTGCTAGCTCGCACCAATAGCCGTGTACGAGCGGTAATGGACAGAAAGTAAGTCAGCGATAAACAACCATGGCAAACCATTTTACGCTGGTTCGAACGTAAAAGTAAATCGTCCTCATTCGCAGAACTTTCGGGAATATAGATCCAATACAATCCAAGTATCCTCGTACATGAAAATGGTTTCAATCGAACAAGCCCCCTATGGTAATAGTTGGATTATAAATACTTAATTTCAGTCTGGAAGTCGGTATTTTGAGCGTAGAATAAATTTAGCTAGAGAATCCTTTTGAAGACCTTTTCACAAAAGTTTGGGTCAGCGAAGCTATCAGTAATTTTAATTACAGTCTTACAAAGCGCGCGCTAAAAGGGTAAAATGAATGGTGTAAAAATATTTAAATAAGAAAATATATATATATCTTGTTGTGCTACTTACTGCACGGCGGTTTTATATCTGTTAATATCACGATGTAATAAGGAAAAAGACAACATTTCACAATACTAGTATGTCAAAGAAAGATATGCCTATACCTAACGCTATAAAACAAATATAGCAGCTAGTGTCGAAGTAATATTACCTGCCACTATCGACAAGGGACTGGTTGATTACTCGTATTAGATAGCCGTCGGCAATTTCTGGTTAGGTGTATTTTATTACATGTGAAGTGACATGATCTGTATTAAATACTTGCGTGATTTTTCAAAAATCTTCAGCAAAGAGAATATGCGAGGCAACATAACATAACATACATAACCACAATATCCCAAAGAACATTTATGCATTAGGTACATCATGTAAAATATTTTATCTTAGCAGTTACTTTTTAATAAGTGGAACATTGCAATTCAGACCCGCATGAGCTATTGTATGTTTACATTGTAAAAAAAAAGACTAGAAACTAGTAGGGTATCCAATCGTGTTTCAGAGTGTATTGCAAACATTGCAAATTATTTTGTACAAATTGAAATACCTGCATAGTCGTTTTGTGTCCGTAAAATTTACAAAGAGAAAACATTACAGCGGATAAAAGCATTTTCGAATTCGACGGGCGAGCAACATTACCTATTTTGTTATGGGAACAGGATAGATTGAAAGCATGTTAAAAAACTACCTACTGACTAAATCTTACAGCGCCTTATCTATGCAATCCAAGCATATCATCACCAAGCAAATCACTACCGGTTTCTCTTAAAAATACCCATTATGTAACACAGTATTTTTCTTCTAAATAAAACATCATCCATCATGGCCTTATTACGTAGGTTGCCCTGAAAGTTTCGGGAATCGGAAAAAATACGCATTTTAATGAAATAAAAGTACTTTTATTGTTTTTCAAAGTATTCTCCTTTGTGTTTAATACACTTTTTCATTCTCTGAAACCAGTTTTTAAAACAGTTATTGAAGTCTGAAGTGGGGGTTGACAAAATGCCCATTTTATAAGCGTCGACTGCTTCTTCCGCGGTCTGAAAACGCTGACCACGCAACCGATTCTTTATTTTCGGGAAAGTAAAAAAATCGTTGGGACTTAGGTCGGGGCTGTACGGAGGATGGTCCAGTAATTCGACGTTTTCGCCCTTCAGATAGTCGTCTGTTTTCTGAGCGGTGTGGGGCTGGCATTATCATGGTGTAGTATAATACGGCGGTTAGGGTTAGTTTTTCGCAGTTCAGCAAAAACAATCGGTAAACAAACGCCTATATGTATATACCAATCGGCATTGACAGTTCTTCGATCTTCAAGAGCGATAGTCGCCACGTGACCCGATTTGGAGACAAACGTGGCTACCATTTTTTTGATCGTGCTGCGAGAACGAACAACTTTTGTCGGCTTCGGTTCGTCTTCGTAAACCCAAACTCGAGATTGGTTTTTCGATTCAGGCTCATATGCGTAAATCCATGATTCGTCACCTGACACAATACTAAAAACGGCATTTGAGCTTCCTCCATTAAATCTTTTTAAAGTTTTGCGGCACCAATTGACACGTACCGTTTTCTGGTCGTCAGATAACAAGTGAGGAATCCACCGGGAAAATAACTTCCGCACGCCCAACTCTTGTTGTAAAATAACTTGTACCTGACTCATTCCAATGCCTAAAGTCTTCTGAATCTCTCGATATGTAACATGCCTATCTTCCTTTATCAGTTGGCGAACAACATCGATGTTTTGATCGGTAACGGCCGTTTTCGGTCGACCCTCACGTACGTCATCCGCAAGAGACACACGGCCACGTTGGAATTCCGAATACCACCTGTATATGGTCGTCTTTGAAGGTGCTTCACTACTAAAAGCAATAGTTAATCGGTCTCCACATTGTTGTTGTGTTAATCCACTTTTAAAGTCATAATAAATCATTGCTCTAAAACTTTCGCGGGACAGCTCCATTTTCACCAGCGACTCAACGACTTTAAAAAACAATTGAAAATCGGACATTGTTTTTCTTTTCTAAGTGGCCAGTGTTTTCGAATAATGAGACTATGCTTGTAAAAAAGAGGTATAACACATGTCAAATATACGTTCCTAAGTATTAAATTCCCGAAATTTTCAGGGCATCCTACGTAGCGTCTATGGCAGACGATTTATGGTGTAATATTCGAGAAGCACCTTTTCTGATGACTCAACAGACCGATGCGAGACCGATATAGTCTACCGCATGACTGACAAGGAATGTTTGCGGAAATGAGCGCCGAAGCACCTTGGCGTCGCTTTTGTCCCTTATCAGCGAGTGCAGCAAACCATGTCTCATTACAAATTTTGCGACCCTCCACAATACACTTGCGCCACTCTGTTCGTTGTTCTGCGACTTTCTCCCAGTGCCGGTAGTCAATATGAAAGGCAATCATGTCCCTCTTTGCGCAGTCTTTAAAGCGAAGCAATGTCCTTCTTACGCTACGCTTTGCATTCGCAACAGCACCAAGAAGAACACTACTAGGTAGTCGAAAGGGTTCCATCCTGGGCACATGCCCTAACCAACGCAGACGTCTCTGCTTAAGAAACGCAGTTATTTAAGCTAGGCAGTTGTGCAATTTCAAGGACCCTCTCGTTTGTCACCAGGTCTTGCCATGATATACCCAAGATCTTACGAAGGCACCGCATGTAAAAGAAGATAAGTGAAATATAATTCTGTAACGACTGAAATTAATGAATAATATTTTTTATTTTATTCTACTTTTATAGATAAAGTTATGTGCAACTGTAGTTAAACATAATTAGGTATTATGCACCAGTTGTATAAATAACAATTAATAAACAAACGTTTGCACCGGTTATTTTATAATCACTAAGCAATTAAATACACCTCGTCGCGCACTAAATGGCCAAGTTAAACACATTTACCCCAAAGCATTTCGGGCTACTCGTTATGGAAGACAAAAGCTTTACGGTAAATACGGCCAAGGCAATCCTTCTCAATCAATGTGTCCAAGGGTTCACAAGTTTTTAAACAAAAAGGTTGTAACCGCCTGGTGAACGTATTTTCACTAAAATTGCTCACGGGAGACGAATTGATAGAGCACCTAAGTCTAGTTACTAGATTTATAATGACGTGTACGATTGAAAAAAAAGTTGACTGAAAGTTTTTTTTCAAGGGTTACTAGTTAATACACTATAGTTCTGTAAGTACACCTACTGTTTATTGGTCACAAATTCATTTATCAAAATCTACAAACAACAGAACCATTTAAGTTTGTTCAATTATGGCATTGGCAGCGAGATGAAAACACCTACCTTCGAATTTAAAACTTATAAGGTTTTTTAGATCATTCTAAACAAAAACACCATCAAATCAATCATGACATTGATTTCCGGAGTATGACTTTATTTTAAGGCATTACGATAAAAGCTATTCTTATTTTTTTTGCATTGTATAAGTTAAAAAATCTTGTTGCCACTTCAATATTATTCAATACAATAAACAACACTTAGAAAAATATGTATTTTAAGCAGATAGGAATGCAAAATCACGTAAATATTCGTATAAAGAAAATCTTAGTTTATCCTACGTCTCAGGTTGTTAAAAATTTTACATCACATACAAATTGTTAACTATGAAAAATCCGAACCCTCTTTATTACTTATCACTTATCGTATACGATTCCAGAATGGCACCTTGGCTAGGCATTCGGGTAGATACTTGGTAAAAAACGAATCTAAGCTTACGTTTTCCTCAAAATATCCCGAATCCCAACGGCGCTTCCGTCGTTTCAGATCAAGGTGGCGTGCGGCGCAGTGTAATCAAAAAGCAATCAGGCCATCGGCGAGTGACGGGACATTTTACCTGAGCGTTAAGAAAAATTTCCTCTCATCGCCACCTGAAAATATAGTTTTTGTCCCAGAAAACTAATTATTACTGCACGTGCTCGTAAGTCTTCTTTTTCTTTAATTTTTGTCGCAACGTAGTTATTGGACCTTCTGTCTGCATTTTTAAATTAAGAGCACTGGTTTTCTCGTTATTCGATATTAATTTTGTTTGTAGCTTTTATACAAAAATTCAACTTATTTAAGTTATGTCAGCAAATATGAAATATTTTTTTAAAAGAGAGAGGAGTAGTAAATAAACGTGATGACGATAAATACGGAATTCATTTAGAAATCTATTAAATCTAAAGCACGGAAAATCCCGTAAAATATACTAATAAAATACGAATGAGGAAAACAAAAGAAATCAGCTTCGATTTTAGTTCAAAATTGTTGTCCCTCACATGCCCTAATCTATGGATATGGATAGGTTCGAAGATTTCATACACGAAGTGGCTTAGTAGAAAAAACAACCTTTTTTATAAAACATAAGTTTTGAATTAGATTGCGAAAGTAGATACCGCATATTGCTTAATATGCTTACACAGGTCACGGTGATGGTGCAAATAATACGATGATTGGTTCTGGAAATTTATCTACAAATCGCAGTTCTTAATCTATCTATCTATACGAGTCCATCATTTTAAGGTGCAGCCGCACCAATGCTCAAAAAAATGGCGACGGTACGGAAACACAGTGACGCATCGTATCCGTAACGCCCCCAGACCGCCGCTTAAAATACGCAATAATGCAGCAATCTAAATCATTTGATAGTACCTAAGTGCATAATTAAAAAGAATAGCCACATCAACATGTGTACGTGATACCGGCTTAGCACAGGATTAGTGCGCCAATATGTCGCCGCGAGATATACTATCAATCCCTCTTTTATTCATATAGTTAGTACAAGGTTAAATAGTTTCCCGTCCGCTCTGGTGTGCAAATGAACACCCTGTACAAAATCCCTAAATGCAACCTTCAGAAGTGGGGATGAGAGAGGGGACACATCATCAATCCATTCATCTGAAGACCCGTCACTGACATGCCAATCTTGCGGACGTCTCTGTCGCTCCCGCATCGGGCTTTATAGCCACTTTAAATACTGCCGCAAAAACGCTGCATAAAATCATATGATAAAGATGTCAAAGGCCTATGATGAGTAAAAGATAGATAATCTATCTCGCGGCGACATACTGACATACCAATCATGTGCTAATTATAGAATGAGTGTTATGACATATGACTGCGATTGCGTACCGTCACCGTTTTTTGAGCAGCGGTCTGGGGAGCATGCGGCAAAAACGTTACGCATACGATGCGTCACTGCGATTCCGTACCGTCACCGTTTTTTGAACATTGGTGTGGTCGCACCTTTATTCCTGACTAGCGTAGTTTATTTTTCAAATAAATTTTAATGACTATTCTAAACAGGTACGAATAATTACCTACTCGCCACCTACATTTTAAGGTATTTCTAACTAGACATGTTTCAATCTAATCCGAAGATTATTAGGTATTTAGGGTCTGGGTTGATTTTCCTCTTTTCAAATGATAAACAGAAAAGGAAGGCTCTATGCTCTATGCCTTCCTCTTCAAAAATGGGATGAAATAAATTAATATCGTTTGACAATCACAATTGCTTACACAAATCAACTTTACTTCACTTAAATACTTAGTCCATCAGTACATCCAATATAGTTTGTGTTGTAGGTTGTAGACATGATAATATAGGTAATTTTAAAAACAAATACACAAATAATTTCCGATAATAAATCCGGGCGCGAACGACCCGCTTCGTAAACAAAGTCACTATTTCACTACTAACTAGTCTAACGCTTTGAAAAAGTGGGAAATTTTCGCGGTAGCATTGTAAGTAGTCCATATACCCTGCGTTATCCGCCGATATGCCCAGCTATATCTGCACTCGTTCATCCAATTCGTAATAAAAGTGGATGGTCGTCATAAATTTCGGAGACGTCCCTACTACCGTCGTAAGCAGGACTGCATGGTCATCCTTTGCAGCAATCAAATCGAGATCAGAGCCGCGTGAGAAGAATTTTTATGTAAACCCTACAAAGCCTTCGGGATATGAAATGAGAGTTGCCTTAAAACTGATATTGGGTTATTCTGATTGATAACACAGATCTATTCTTCGCTTATACTAGCTTTGCTTCCAATGGGTTTTATGTTTAATTAAATGAGTGCATTAAGAAATGTAAGTCAAATAAAAGGTAAATAAGTAATATTGGACTGCATAATGATTAAATGTAATTAAAATGTAATATTCCTTTGATTACTTTCACAATCAAACTAATAATGAAAACACTAATACTTGTAACTACATGTAGAATAGGTAGTGCAATAATTTAGGTAAATAAATGTTATACAATGTACCTACAGGCCCTACACTATCCAACAGGATTCTGGATCAGATATTTTTGTAATTTTAATACGCAAAGGACACAAAATATAAAATTTGTGATGGTCTTTGTATCAATCATCGAAATTATGTTAACATTTGAATAAAAAATGCTTTAACAGCACAAGATAAATTAATCTGCACGCTAATAGTCGCGGTGGCTGTGATCAAAAACATAAATTAACAGTTCAAGTTTCAAAACTGCTTTTTTTAAAGTCCATGAGAGTTCGGAGTTTGCGGGAAGAGTTGGGTTTTGAATGGTACAGCGTGAACTTTTTACTTCCGACCGGAAAAGTTTTTCCGGCAGTTCGAGGGAGCTCGGATTTCAGTGCCTGCAGGTATTTAACCTTTTTCAACAACTTCCTTAACATTTATGATATAATGTATACAGCTAAATTAAAGCACCTGTTTTGATACTTAATGCTTCTTTCCGGACATTTTACTGTAAAGAGAGATTTAATTATTAGCTTTTTGTTTTATATTTACGAAGAATTATATTCAGAACTATAACTGCACCTACCATGAACATCATGTATCAAGAATATTTGGATATAGAAAGTCTTTTGTAAATTTGAGGGAGGGAGGGAAATTTGAGGGATAGTAGGTATACTACAATGTATTATATTCATCAAAGAAATTAGTAATTAATATTTCAATTAAAATAGTAGGTAGTCCTAAAAGTCCCTACCTAAATAAGATGTGGTCTTAGCATGATATCGACTCTGAATCCAACACTGTTTTTGATACAAGTTAAGTATATACATATCACATGTGAGATATTATGTATATATGTATTCTATTTTCAAAACGATCCACCTGTGAGGCAGACACTGAATACTAGTACGTGTTCAATATTTTTTAAGCTTATAAAACAGTATATATAGTGTATAGATATATATCAGTATAGATTTCAGAAACAACAGTTGCATTTTTTTTCTTTCACTTTCTTTATTTTGAAAACTGTACGATTTATATACATTCAAAGACAAAATAAGGTTTACACGAAATGTTGAAAAATATGTCCCAGTGCACTCTAATTCTGTGTAATAAGAATGTCGTAATATACGTATCATGATTATTTCGATACTTAAATAAATAAATAAATAATACCCAGTGGCAGTGCAGAGGATACCGGCGGCATTTCCTGGCTGTATTGCAACGCTGATGCGTTGTGTGAGGAAGTCGCCAGCTCTTCGGTCTTTAGTTATATCAACTAGACGTTTCGTGATCTCAGCAAACAATTCGCGTTCTTGGGGCCCCATGAACCAAAGTTTCTACGCCGGTTGATATTTAAATAAGTCTGCGATTATATCCTCCTTTAACCTTTCAAGGCGTAGATATTTTTCAAAAGCGAAAAGCTTCTAGTCACGTATTTCCCAACTCAAAACATCGTTTTAAAATTGCATATTAAAACCATACATTACTCAAAACTGCAGCCACAAGCTCATAAGTTACCGAGACGTGAAAAACTGCCCCGGCTCCTTTAGAAATGACGTCACAATATATCAGCGAATCTCAACGGCAGCGATGCATTTGAATATTTCAGACTTTCTGATCAGTTTGGCTTGAGGCAGACATTTTTCTGAATATGTTCTACAAATGGGCGCTATTGGATAAGGCTTTGAGGTTATATCGTTTGAATGTAGTATATAATGGTTGAAATTGTTTACGTATTCGGTACTGAGAATTAACGAGTGTTGATTTCACTGTATATTTTTGCAGTGCTGCATTTGTTAAATCTTATACCGGTTCAGTTTTTGTAATGTCTAGGAACATTGCATGATACTGAAAGACACTTCTTTCAAATGTGGTGGTTGATAGCGATTAATGATATGAATGCCTGTTGCTAGTTTGAGTAATGTCACCCGCGTTAGACACGTATCACTTATAACAATAAGATTATACTTAGTTTAAATAAAATATAGTTTAAAAGATATATGGTCTTACTTATGTAAGTAGGTATATATTTCGTTTTCGTCAATTTGTTTGTCATTATGTGTATTTGAATGTATTCATTATGTACCTACCTATAGTATACGTGACGTACGTGACTCTCTATGGGTGGTAGGAGTAAAAGTATTTAACAGGTTGAGCCCGGAAATCAGGGAGGCTTCTTCTTATGAGCAGTTCGTCAAAAGGTTGAAGGATTTTCTCGTTTCCAAGGCATTTTACACTATAAAAGAATTTTATGACATTTAGGTTTTATAGCATTAAATAATTTTTATGACATATAGGTATATAATATTAGTTGATTTATTTGGTATAAATATGTATAATTATTTTGCGCTTTATTTTATGTGATTTTAATGTGTATTTTGTTTTTAAATTTAGTTTATTTATGACATGTTGGTAATATTATTAGTTAATTTATTTAGCGGGAATCTGTACAATTTATATTTTATGAATAATTTTATTATGTTTAGATACTAAGGGTTTTTATTTTAAATGGTTCGAATGTCTATAATTGTGATTTTAAAATTAAGTATTTTTATTGTAATTAGGTATATGAATTTTGTATATTTTTTGACATGTGTTTTATAACATTAAATAATTTGAATTTGAATTTGAATTTGAACATTTTTATGTCACGGCGTAGGGCCCTTTTATATCAGGTCCGGCCGAGCTATAGGGAGATGTTTTAGCTATCTACGCACTTATGCATGTAGGCATGGACTCATAATGAAAACACAACATGAATTAAGATCTTTTTTTATTACTACTCTGGTTCGCAAGAGTTAAACCACAACATGAGAAGAACCAGGAAGAAACTCAAGCGGGTTGTATGTTTTAATCTTTTCAAATCATTGGTAATTACAATTTTAGATCATTACAATAGGTACACACTTAAAACACGATTAATCATACACTTTAAACAGCAACACCAACTAATGGAAAACGACTGGAGAGTTCTAAGTTTGAGTCCATGCTTCACCAATTCAAAACACAAGAAATAACGTCTTTTGTCAGGATGCTAGGAAAGAACGATCTGAATCTGAATCTAACGAACTATTGAATCTAGTCAAACTCCTCTTACTCTGGAGTGCAAATCTATTCGCGGTCTCAAGATAGACTGACTTAAGGGAAGGAATGATCATTATCTGAATCTATTCCAAGTCTAATGCAAGAATCAATCTTTCGAAGTCTAACGTGGAATCAGAATGAATTGACTTTTCCAATGTCTAAAGCAAGAATGACTTCTTTCTAAGTCTAACGCGCGAATGCCTATGCATCATGAAAACAGCGCTAGTGACCTTTTATACTGTCAGGTCATAAACTACCTGCTTCACAGGCGGGTAGATCTCAACCGGGTTTTAGTATCTACCTGCATGGACCAAAGCAAAGACCACTCGAAGCAATACATTGCTTATAGTTTTCTAGATTTAGTAACTCTTAACAAATTAATTGTAAACATTGCAAACAAAACTGTCTCATTGTAAATAGCACAATTCTGGCGTCCGATGACACGACGTGTTGTACAGGTCTGCGCCAACTGAAGCGCGACTCCGACATATGTATTAAAAACTACGCGTATAATTAAAAAGTATACCTATCTACTTAAAATTGCAGCCATCAACCAACCGATACCAATCGTATACTTAGGAAAAAAACACTGCAGCAATAGATCTCATTACATTGATCTTTAGACATGTTATCAGCCAAGAGAGACACGAAATAGTTTCTTATTGGTCATGTTTTGTCTCGTAATGCGTGATATTATTTATAGTAATAACTTTTGAGCTCTGTTTTTGGTGGTGTTGTTTTTTTTAACGTGGTGGTGGCTCAGTAGTTTAGACATTTGACTTTCAATCCGGAGGTCGTCGGTTCAAATCCTGGCTCGTAGGTACCAATGAGTTTTTCCGAAACTTATGTAATATCAGATGATATTTACTATTAGCTTTCGGTGAAGGAAAACGTCGTGAGGAAACCTGCATACACCTGCGTAGAAATTCAAAGGTGTATGTGAAGTTTCCAACCCGCTTAGGGCCAGCGTGGGGACTATAGTCCAATCCCTCTCATATATGAGAGGAGGCCTGTGCCCAGCTGTGGGACATTATATAGGCTAAATAATAATAATTACTATATTTTTAACTTTTGATCTCTCAAATAAATAATAACCCTCAATCTACAAGACCATAGGGAAACAAAGACACAAGAGGAATGATAATACAGAAATAAATAGATGGCCCGTCGTGAAATATATTTACGTTTTTCGTAGTTCCCAGTAAGCTATCAGGCTTACTTTACCCTTTCACATTTTATCGTCAAAGGTTTTAAAGGTCGAAATTAAAATGAAATAAATATTACAGTGTTGTCTTACGGCCAAGGTGTAAAGGCCTAAAATAATACTCTCACAAGGTTATGATAATGTCGTAGTTAGCTTTCCACAAATCGAAAAATGTAATCTACCATGATGTACGACGATGACAAAGGTAGGTTATCGATGATGACGGTATAGAATCAACTAAGTGACTCATACAGTCACCATTATGCTAGGTTTACACGAGCTTAGTACTTGTCATTAGTGTACGTGGTTAGAGACTTATATACATAGTGACAAGTGGCAAGTAACCGTCTACTCATTGGTGTTAGTAAATGGTATTAGTTTACAAGATCTCGCCATGGAGTATCACCGCCGACTAGTGTTAAACTCGGAAAGCAATGTAAACAAAACACTTCCACAGTTTTGAGTACCTAATAACTAACCATAATGCACTTGTCGTATATGTTTACACCACTCGACAAGTGACAAGTATTAGTAGATTTTTAGCTTGAGGTAGATGCTTGTCCCTTAGTAATCAGGACCAACTTCTAATCACTTGCACTTGCAGTTATACTAATACTAAGGACTTAGACAACAATACATGATTACACACATTTGACAAGTGTTAGTGACAAGTGCTAAGCATTAGCTACTAAGCCCGTGTAAACCTAGCATTAGATATCGCCACGATACTTACTCAACGTCGTATCTGCAACACTCACCCAATCGAAAAAACACCCATATTCATAGTGAAAGACAGGTGACATTTCCATGAATTGATTGCTGTAGATCCGAGGTCGATTAGAGCGACAATATATCGGAACGGCCGGGGTGCTTACGTCTGAAGGTGCATTTAGACCAAACGAGCATTCGCTCATTCTTTCCTCCATTCTACGAAATCCATTCGTTACACAAAACGTGATTCGTCGAAATTCGTTGATTTCGTAGATTGGGGGATAGAATGAGCGAATGCTCGTTTGGTCTAAATGCACCTTGAGCACGTCTCTATTGTCACACGTTCATATATTTTTGAGCATCGCTCCGATAACTCTAATCGTTCACATACATTAATACACAGACTCGAATCTTCATACTTTTTTTTCCTGAAATCGGTAAATATCAATCTTTATTAATATAAAATTGATGAATTCTTACGACCATTTTTACATAGCAGCATGGGCTCAAGTAGTTGCCCTCAATTATCCACTTACCCCCTTATTCATAAACGTCTGTTAACTTAACAAGCCACTAATATTTTTTTGTCCCTTTTGTTCTTATGGACACATTGTTAAGACCGAAAGGGACAAACAATTATAGCGGCTCGTTAAGTTAGCAGACGTTTATGAATAAGGGGGTTAGTATTTCCATCCTGTGTTTTATTTAATCTGAAACAGAATAAACAGAGGAATATATAACCTACAATAGTTTTGTTTAATTTTTAAGGCAGCCCCTTTTTTACATTGCTACATTATTATATTTATAATTTTAAAAATCTGAATATAACTTTTCGCCTCTTAACATTCTTAATAAAAGTATACCGAAATACCAATAATAAATCGTAGGTACTCGAAAAAATTATTATCAAAAATATTTATTCATTATAAAGAATTAACCGAGCTTTTCCTGAAAAGCTATTTTGAAGATAACAAGCAATCGCTTAGCAACCTCAAATTAAATGCATTCAAAATTTCCCTGCTTTCTCGCACAAAAACCTAATTGGAACCCGTCTTGAATACGGGTTTGTCATTTGAATCAAATTTGAATGAGGTAAATTTTTTGACGTTGAGCTATGGAGGTATTAAGTTGATATGTGCATATTTAATAAACGTTTGATTCATCACATTACCCCCTTAGCCTATTAATTCACTGATAGACGTAGTAGGCCTCTCCTATTACTTATGCACAAGGATGCATTAAGAAATTGTTATTTTCTTTAAATGCTTTAAAAATAAACAAGTTTTTTTTCTCAACAAGCGCTTTTATTTAATTGAGGATTATTGTAACAATGTGAACGTGTGACTACCTATTATTGTTAAATTGTTGTTTATTTTCATTAGTACAGGACAAGTTTTTGACATTCATTATATTCCTTAGGAAAATAATATTCATTATGTTGATAAATTATGAAATTTTATGTAACTATGTTTAAAACTTTAAATATAGTCTTTATGACTTTATGGAATCCAACGTTTTGTAATTGTAGCTTTTATTTTGAAATACAATGTAGATATATTGTTTTCTGAAATAAATAATTGGACTAACAGGGTGGGCAAATATAATAGTATTTCCGCTGCCAGTGGGATTTTGGGCAAAAGAGTAAGCCCCTTACGGATTACAGAAGCATAACATTAACTTTTGTATTATTCTGGTATATTTTTTTATCTACGTAGGTACGTATTGTAGTTAATGCGAATACAAGTTAAGATAAGATTAACTATTGGCTTTTCATTTTTGCTAGTGTTTAAATAAACGTCCGGAATATAAATATCTTATAATCAATACGTCAAAGATTAGATTGCATTACTACCGCCTAGCTTATCAGTACTGTAATGTCAGTCTACTGTTAGTTCGGCTTATATCATGTCCAGCAAAAGTGCAAATTATTAAAAAGAAAGTGTAAACAAGTTTTGTGATGGAATCCTATAGGAAAAATGAAACTACAAATACCTTAAATAAGAGACATTTTGCTTCAATAAATTCAAGAATACAAAATAAATATGAAGAGATGCAAAAAAGATTAGAAAAGTCAAAGTCTGTTGATTCGCTGACTAGTTTACATGACAGTTATGTTTTTGTACAAACACGCAAAATTGATGAAAATTCTAATCAGGTAAATGATGATAATAACAGACAACACCAACCAGATACATTTAAAGCAGTTGTGGAAGAAATCTCCGTGAATGCTACTTTCTCACACGATGCGAATGAAACGTATGACTTGTCGTATTCTGAACCACTAAATGAAACTGAAAGAAATATCGACAAACTATTTGATGGGCAGTATGAGTATAACCTGACTGCGAGTACTAGCCTGGAGTCGTAAGTATTGTTTCAGAAAGTTTAACATAAGTTTTCACACTTTCGATAAGTATTTTAATATGGATATTCTAATTCCCAGCTTAAATACACTTAACACTGAGAGCACGGAAAACGAAGATTCGTTACCACCGCCATCACCTGTGCATAAAATTACGATACGTGAAAGAATTGGCTCTAAAATTGCAGCTGTAAAGGAAAGGCGTAAAGATAAGAAGAAAGAATCACAAAAAAAAGTTGAAAAGGTTTTATTTGTTCTTATGCCGTTTCACTATTACTAAAATAAACCATTCCTAATGCTTACCTAAATAGTCGTTACATTTGAGTTGTTTGTAGCAAAAAGCTACTAAGTAGTTATTTATCAAAAAAACAACATTGCCCAAATGCTGACTCGAAGAAATTGCTATTTAGCAATAAGACCGCCTGTTGTGTTACCCCTACCTTTAAGATTGTAAATTATTATTTGTTATTGAATGATAAAGTATTTTTAATATAAATTCACTTAAATAATACTTATCTATTAACACTTTGTTCTTTATATTTTGATAGGGTGTGCAGTGCAATAGAGTATTGTATTGTAAACAACTGTATTCGCAATTTGTATGGTTTGTTTATAGCTGATATTAACTAACACTACAAGACAAGATAGTACTAAAATAGTCAAGAAAACAAAAGTGGGGACGGTTACAATAGCGCTCATCGAAGCCACTGGCTTAGAAACAGAGATCACAGAAGAAAAGTCACGTATATTATTATGCCGTTTTCGGTAAGCTATTATGCCGTTATTATGCCGTTTTCAGTAAACCTAATTTGTATGTCGCAGAACCGTTAAGTTTCGCAATGTCCATAGGAAAGAATCAGGTTTTCACGACCGCTGTATGACCTATGGATGGATTTCGAAAATGTTATTAATTGAATCAGTTGTATACTGAATGTAGAAATTTGTGGGTTTATTGTAATACCTAGCCCTATTTCCAGTTACATTTTTTTTATCTCTTTTAGGTTAGGAACAGAGAAATTTAAATCTAAACCAGTAAAAAGCCAAGCATCATCTGTCAAATGGCAAGAATTATTCAACATTAATTTATTCGAGGAAAATATGCTAGAAATCTCTTTATGGGACAAAGACACGTTTCTCGGAAGGTGACTCGTTTTGCAAACATAAATAATAAGAAGAGAAAATATTTACGATGGTATACGTCAAAAATGATTGTGACGAATAACAAGGAAATGTGGAATTGTAATTTTTCAGGAGCGACATAGATCTGTCGGAAACGGAGAAGGAAAAAACCCACAAAATGCGTTTAGATTTGAAGGGGAGCTCCTCGAACCTCCAATTATTCATCCTGCTCACTATAAGCGGAGTGTATCTAGAAAACGTCACGCTAGACATGGAGGAATATAATAGGCAAAGGAAACTAAAGGAATACAAACGTGTAAATATTCTAAATAAAATGTCAAAGCGTCTTAAGATTGCGGAAAATATGTCGGAATTAAATTATACTAATACTATACTATGTATACCTTTTTTTTAGGTCTGGGGTCGACTTAGAGATGATTATGCAGATGTTGGATGCTTGTCTGTGTTCGTATACGGTGCGAAGGGTTTGTCAGCGAACGACTGTTACTGCGTGCTGGAGCTAAACAATGACAGACTACAAACACCTACAGAATTTAAGACCAATGACCCAAATTGGATGAAAATATTTACATTGTTTGTATATTTTTTAAGTTTTGTTACGTTACGTTTTGTTATTATTGAATATTAATATTTCTAAGGATTCCAGTTCCAGTTCATATTTATATTTAAAATAAATATAAAATCCTGTCGTAATTAAACATACACATTGTTTCGTGATAAAATTTTGGCAATAAATGTATTATTTTAGCACAGTAACCGATATCACATCAATTCTAGAAGTGTCCATTTTTGAAGAAAAAAAGTCGGAAATTGTTGGCAAAATTTCAATACCACTCCTAAAAATAAATAATGGAGAAAAGAAGTGGTATGGCCTTAAAGACAGCACGCAAAGGGAAAAGGCTAAAGGATCCAATCCCAGAATACTTCTGGAAATGCAGGTCACGTGGAATATTGTAAGTAGATAATAAAATAATGATTTAAAAAATAATATAAAAAAAATTCAACAGTATCATATTTACCTAACGCTAAACAGTGTAAGGTTTTTGTTGAATTACATTTAAAATTATTTGATATGTGTATCCCCAACAAAACAGATTCTATAAATGTTTTTTATTTTTATTTTAATAAAGGCCTCCAATTCGGTTTAAAATCCATTTAGATTTTTACTCTGTAATTATTCATCACAATTTACTTTTTAAATCTCGGTGCAGATATGCAATTGTTGTCCAATTGTACAATGTAATACAACTGTATATATTATTTTGTTTTCAGCCAAGAGCAGCTATTCGTGTCATCAATCCAAAGGAAGAGAAGTATCTAGATCCAGAGGATAAACTAGACAGACACATATTTGCAAGAAATCTATCACGAGCTAAAGCAGTAGGCTCGTGGATTGTGGGTGCTTTTAAAGTTATAAAGTAAGCCTAGAGAAAAGTAATTTTACTTCTTTTTTACCTTAATTGCCAACTAATAGCTATTAATAGTGATGGGTATTGTGTAAGTACTACATAAAATCATACTAGAATACTATCAGTAAAGAATTTCACTGTAACAGCTACTATCAATTGAAATTCGTATGTTATTTAACGCATCAATACTTAAATGACAAATGTTTGTTATACTCGATAAAAGTTTGTCAAATTTGTGAAGTTTCTTCACAAGTTTGACTGCTAGTCGGGGAGCTAAACTTTAACTTGTTCGAGAAAATTACATTAAATCCTACAGTATATTTATTTCAGGAATATGATAAAATATCGTTTTGTAAATATATGAATCTAATTATCCCTGATAAATGTGTGGAGGTTTTTTCATAAAATCAATATTAAGATTTACTTGTTTAATAAAAAGAAACAATAAATCCTACAGTAGGGATTTATTATCCGAGGGGCCTAACTGAATATTTAAGACAATATTTTAAAAAGTCACCACTGAATAATCGTAGATATAGTCAAAAAAAATAAAATTATTTTTAAAATTCATAACAATCAAACAGAAATTAAACAAATGGTGATTTTTTACTATAATAACCCGACAATTAAGGTATAGTTTTTTTTGTATAAGCTTTACGAAAAAACTGGGGATTTTTTTTCCTTAATTATAAATCATCTGAAACAATAGAATAAATGCATAATCTCGAGGGTAGAAATTATTGAACGTGCTGTTCCAATTATTGACCTTCAAGTCCTCGACTGGATGAGAAGCTCTCGTGCGACACTGGGGATTATTGCATGGTGTGAATCTGTATACCCTAAATATTCATTAAAAAAAGCTTCCGAAACTGTAGGGTTTAATGTGACCAAAAACTTTTCTTCCCCCGACTATGCCAGTATTTAAGGTTGTATCAGGCTGAACTCAGGGTTCAGTTTTTTATTTAGAATTTTAGTCTTATTTTTATTTTTCAATATTTTGCCTTCCTAAGCTTTATGTAGCCTTAATGCTAGTTTTATTTAATGTACTGTAATGTTCCTTATGTGTAATTATCTCTGCAACATATCAACTTCTTTTACAGAAATTGCTTCGAATGGGAATCCAGGAAGTGGAATGTGATTGCTCTGGTGGTGTGGTTGGTGATGTGCTCGATCTTCAGAGTTTGGATGTTGCCACTATTATTTCTATTGCCATTTGTCTGGTATCGACCCGAGAACTACTTCTTATTCTACTGTGAGTTCTATAGTTGTTTAATCTTTAGTATTATGATTATCATTGACACTGACTGTTGATGTGCTTCGAGTTTTGGCGTTACCGATATCATGGATGCCACTTTTCGGTAAAACTCTCATTGTTGCATGTCATCTGATGTCGACTAGTAAACTAATAGTAAATTAATTCTTATTTACTGTGAGTTTCGGGTTAATTCATTATAAGGCTATCGTTTAAGTTACAACAATTTTCCTAGAAATATCTAAGAATAAAATTATCATTATGAGATATTATCATTGATATATGAACATACTTCAATGTAATAGATTAATCTAGATATTTATGTAATATAATTTATCTGTCTCTAATAGATATCATAATTATTGTTGATGACTAATCGATTCTTAAAAGCTTCAAAATTATTTTAAGTTGTATGACTCATTTTTATCGAAATGCTGCCCAATCCGAAGCGACAATAGTAGTTTATAATACTCATAAACTACTATCTACTACTATAAATAATGAAAGGTACGCCCGTTCTAAGTACCTATGTATACCCAAAATTACTTCTTGCAGTTCTGGATACTAAAAGCACTTCAAAGGACTTCAGCAGATTTTAAGTGAAGTAAATAAAACGAATAGCGATAAGCTCTTTTACAGTACAGATGGTGTTTTTATGCACAAGTACGAGAAGTAGTTCATTTTTGTTAGGGCCACCAAATTCGTAACTCGTATCGATTTAAAACACTCCCTTTAAGTTGTGTTTTAATTTATCGCCATCCGTTTCAAACTTCATTTTATTTGCAATCGTGTCATAATGTACTATTCTCGCTCAACAAATACCAACGTATAGGAAGGAGTACTTCTTAGGTAAAAGCCCATCATTTTTAATGGGCTGTTACCTTATGGTATTTGTATTGTAGAGTGAGGTTATATTTAGGTACCTCATTTAGAAATATAAAAAAGTAGTAATCAATAAACAGTAATCTTATATGAAAAATCATAATCGCTTGGTTATTTGTATATATATATATTATAATAGTATTCCATACCTACCATAGACAACGTTATGGTGTTCTTTAAATATCGTATATATCTTAAATATCTGTCAGTCTTTTAATTAAAAGTAGTGGAGTAAAAAAAGATAAACACACACTGTAATAACCTTACTGGGAGTCGAACCGCCACCTTTGTATTGGATTACTAGCCAACCAGACTAGCGACGCCATTGGTAACTGAATATCGAATGTTTCATCTGATGCGATCATATGGGTAATCAAATATTGATAGAACACAATTTAGGCGAAACATAACGGTATTTTACCACATAGTTTAATATTCTAATTTCAGACACTAAACACTTTAAATCAATCTCTCTTGTTCATTACCTCTCTAAATAAACCAATAAAGCCCACGGTTTACGAAGCGCTGCAAATTTTCAATGATCAGATGAAATTATTCATTCAGCGATTCCCAATCAAATTATTATATCCTCCTCCTAAAACGCTTTTAAGTTTACTGCAAAATGCATCTTGAATAGTGTACAATACAGACGATATTAATATTAAAACTATAGCTACATCGGATGTTGGGTAAATTATAGATTTACTTCCCGCAAATGGCCCATTATACGTCCATTTTGATGAATTCACTCACCACGGAAATGACATCTGCTGTCTAACATCTAAACTATACAATTTATCTTTTGGATTACTAATCAATTGTTGATTTCATTTGAAATGAATCGATGGTGTTATGTATTTACTGTATACGGAAGTAAATACTAAAAGTATTAATATTTTTATTAGAGGATCGTCATGTCGACGCTGTGTAAGGTGAAAAGAATCACCTGGACTTATTACTTCTTATACAATCTTCGAATCAAACTCAAACTATTGAAGTAAAACTATGTAATACTTTTTACAATGTTTTGTGGAACAAAACAAATAATTTTGAAATATTTTGAGATTTTGTTTTTTAAGTAGTTGTAGTCGTACTCCGAGATCGAGTGATGATGTTTTATTGCTAGAGGTTTTAAAAAAATCTTGAAATTAATTGACTGGGGACTGATTCTTTCAGGGAGGAGGTTTCTAGAGGAAGATACACCACCAACTACAGAAGATCAAATCAAAAACGAAAAGGTTAGTCATGGCTGTTTATGAAGTCCTTAGGAGTTTGTGTCGATTCAATTTTAAAGTTCTTTTTACTACCTAGTAGGTATGTTCTGCAACTTGTAAACAAGTTGCAGAACATACCTACTCAAAATTGAGAAAATTTTCATGCATTCATTAATTCCATCATCAATTTCCTCATCAATCCATTGAAAAGATTATATTTGAGTTTAAGGATTATTACGCTATGTCCCCAATAGTTAACGATCGCAAAACATTTGAGTTATACACAAGTGACTGTATCATCTCATCAAGTGCCATAGAAAATGGGCCTAAGTTTTAGCAATAACATTATCAAGAACTTTCTATAAGAATATTCTCAGTTTCGGAAACTTCACGTCAGTACATTGTTTAGTAGCTACTTAAATTTAAATAATTAACTAGTACTTTATTTTAAAATATTATCGAACCGGGTTACTCACGTATTTAAGTCAGTACGCGTCGGGCTTTTGCCGAGGGTGCCCCGGACGAGGACCCTCTTAATGGGTCGAAACATGTCGAGCATTCATCGACTTCATTCGTACTTCGTTCGTTCGTTTCGATTCATACGTGAGTAACCCAGTTCGATAATATTTAAATTATGTTTGAGTCTCACGTTAGTTATAATTCTATTATTTTATTATTTTCAGGAGGAAAAGACGTCCTTACGGCAAAAAATTAACTCTGTGCAAGAAATGGTTCAATCAGTTCAGAACACTATTGGCAAGTTGGCCAGTTATGGTGAAAGTGTAAAGAAGTAAGACAAAAATCTTAAAATATTTTAAAACGGTATCAATAATTTTATACTTATAAAAATATTTGTAAGTAGCAATATAACAAGTATTTTTTAAGGTATTTAATATATCTATAAAACACAGGCCAAACAAATAAAAAACAAAGATTAATACGGTGACAGGATTAATCGACTTCACACAGTATATTTTCTAATGATTATTTTATTTATAATGTTATATTTATAATGCTATATTGTATTTTCTTTACGAAGCGTTTCCAAAACTGAAACGAATGATTCCTTCCATGTCCATTATCATTAATTTATTGGGAGATAAAATAAAATTGCAAAGCGATTATTTTTGTTACAAAGAACAATATTCAAGTAATTCTAGAAACTGGATATAAATGAACAATTGTACATAATATATATGTGTAGGTATACAGTACAATATACCTATTTACAATATATGTTTTGTTTTCTAACAGTATCTGTTTGTGTTCTATATTGTTCTGTAACAGTAGAAGCTTCAAAAGTCAAAATGTAAAACTAACAAAAAAATCTCATTTCAGCTTATACAACTTTACCGTACCCTTCCTGAGCTTCCTAACCATTGCTATTATCCTGGCGATAGCTTTGGTGATGTTCCTCATACCGGTCAATTATATCTTCATGCTATGGGGTAAGTCAAAAACGTATTAATTTTATTTTTTCTTTTCCGTTAAGACTCTAACAAACATTAAGATATGTAGTAAAAATTGCTTATTTAAAAATACATGATTTTTTATTTTGATAATACATGTACATACATAAAAAATATAATACACTATAAATGTAATTTTTAGTACACATGGTGCCTTTTTTAGGCTCTAGTGCGAGAAGTGTGTCATTTTACGTCAGGCCCAAAACTTCGGAGGACCAGTCTGCACTAAAAAACGGCGTACGAGACACGTGCAAAAACGAAATTCGTAACTCGTGTCTATTTAAAACATCGCCACTCGTTTCCAATTTCATGTTTTTCGCACTTACGTCGTAGTGTACTATAAACAATTAAACTCAAGTGTATTTAGTCACTACGCACGACATGTTTTGGAGATCCTAGGTTGCTTAGCCAAGTTGCCAATCGCTAGCGCTTAGTCGTCAATCGTAAACGAAAGGCAGCTAGCTGTCTTTGTCGCACTAATATGCAAGAGTGACAGAGAGGGAAAACTACGATACGCTACCAAGCGCTAGCGATTGGCAACTAGGCTAAGCATCTAGGTCTAGCGTAGTACGCGCCACACTCGCGAGTCGCGAAGCGTGAACGCGGGCTCGGTGCTTGAAAATGGAGGCCTACTCGTATCTATAGGCTTTCCTGAATGATTATTTAACACGTTCTACTCCAGTACTGATTCACTAAGTGCTAATACTATGCCGATCGAAATTATCTGATAGAACTCCTATGCCATTGACACGCATGTGTTACTGAACAGATTGTACTCTTATGCCAGTGACACAGTACTTGTGTCAAAATCGTTCGTATTTCCATGGCACTGGCATAGGAGGAAGAACTTGATTTATGCAAGTGGCATAAGAATAAGGTTACTCTGATCACGTATGTGTGTCACTGGCATAGGAATCAGATTTTGTTGGTCACACACGCTGTGTCACCGGCGTCGAAGGTGTTAATATCGCTGTACCCACATTAATTTTCGCGGTTACATTAGAAAGCTTTTGATATGATACTGTGATGATGATGATGATAATGGGCTAATGACAATCCAATTTCAAATTTGAAAGTAACAAATAGCAGTTAAATTGCCCGTCATATGCACAAAGTGGAAGCATAAAGCGACACAGAATAGAGAATATTATTATTTATAGGTACTCATAATTAATGAAAATTACATATTAATTGTATTTAATTAAATGTTTAATAATCAGTTGACAATGACAACCTTAAATTGAAGTGTCCACATTAGGTATATGTATATCGTAATTATTATTTTTTATAAAAGGAAGCAAAGTATAAATTTCGTTTGATTGAGTTTAGTAAGCAATGAAAGTTAAACATGTAATATCAAACCGCGATTAGAATGGGATTCGAAAGTACTGTTGACACAACAGTGTATAAGTCAATCTAGGATACATTCGTAGTTATATTCATATACGTATTCATAGCTTAAGTGCAGATACTTACAGGAAATTTAGGTATTAAATAATTAATCACTCTCTACATCTATAAACAACTCTTTTCTTAGTAAATGTTGTATCATTTGTTGTGTCAACAGTACTTTCGAATTCCTTTCTGTTTCTGGTTCGATAATAATTAATAATTGATTTAATTTATGATTTTCAAAGACTGTAATTTGGGATCTTTTGTACATTAAAATGAAAAAAATGCTTAAATCGAAGTTAATCACTATCCTGGACTGCTGATTGACTTTTCGATACAGAGTATGATTCTCACTAGACTCACCGCTTCTCACCTACATTTTCGGTTTTCAGGCATTCACAAGTTCACCAGGAAAATCCTCCGCCCGAACAGAATACCTAATAACGAAATACTAGACTTATTGTCTCGAGTGCCTGACGACGATACTTTGGTAAGGAATAAAAAATACTATGTATCTACCTACAAATGGCTGAAAATAAAAAAAAATGTGGGATAAATATAATTTTTATTAAATATTTTGATTTGTGTTTTAAGTAGTCGCACTGTTTACTATGTAAGTACTATACGTTGGTATAGTACATAGTAAACACGAGTGGTGGTACGAGTGGTTTTAGGCATCAGCTGCGAAAGCTGACATGCAGAGCTCGGATTTTTCACGGCAAAACAAAACACTAGCGTAATTTAGCCAGTACTTGAAATATTATTTTATCGATATCGATAATTCAGAACTAGAAGAAATAAAAGTCACCAAATAAACATCTCAACTCGGACGTTACTGAACGTGGTATTTTTCAATATTAGATGTCATATATCAAAGAAAAGATACCGAAGTTTACCAGCGCTGGAGATGGGATGGTATTTTCCATTTCGTATATGAAATCTCATATTTATAACTAATAATACAATCAAACTTTTAAAAAATCTTACGGGACTCTTTCCCAGGATCTGTTTCTTCCATAGTATTACGATTTATTGTACCGCTTTCACTCACCGCACGTTTTCTGTTGTAAGCTGATTCCTACATGAAAAATAATACAATCCCATGGAAAAAATAGGCTGCAGTTGAAAATAAGAAAAACTACACAAATTCAAACTAATCGGACATTTTCTTTTTTTTACAGCAAAAATGTCAAGAATTGCCAATTGAAGAAACGTCAGAAGATAATGTACAGTGATAACCCTAATAATCTAACCTAAGATCTGTTTATTTATTATTATAATTCATAAGATAAGAGACTAATTTAAAAGCAATAATTTTTCTTTATTACAATGAACATACATTTTTAGTCACAAACAAAACATACCTAAAGTTCTAGTCAAATAACCCGCCCCGTGTCATCCCTGGCGCAAAAGTGCCCATCACGCTCGCGGCATTGCCACGCTGAATCGCGATTGACAATTTTTGTACCAGGAATGTCCCGGAGCGAGGGTCAAGACCTCTCTGTTGTAAACGCCGCCCAATCTCCGCGACAAAAACCTTAGCTTCTGCAAAAAAAAAGCAATTGTTTTTTTATTGCGCTGCAATTATAGTAGGTACTTAAAGGCAGCTTTTTTGTATATTATGTTCAAAAATATAATCATTATTGTATTGTTTATATTTGTACCAATAAAGTTTTCTATTGTATTTCATAAATAATTGAAGTTATTTATCCGTGTTCAAACATATATTATACAGTAGGATACGTAAGTGAAACGAGAATTTTCGCTACAATTTTTTTTCTGCTTTTACAATTGCATCCTTTTTGGGTGTTTTCAAAATTACAATTCGTAAACATTTCAAAGCTTTAGGTATTCGTCAATGCCATATTAATGAGAACTTTTTTTAATTGCATGTGCGCAAACATTTTGGATATTTAATTTTGTTCACAATCAGAATCAAAAAGATGGTGGGATTTAATTAAACAACCCAAAAAGACTTCAATAAATATGTGAGAATCTGGTTATTAAAATAGTTTTAAAGCCCTATTTTATTGTTCAATAATGTTGATGCTTGTAGTCTTATTTTAGTTTGGAACCTATTACTTTAAAAGTTTAAAATGAACACTCTACCAATACCAATTACCAAATTTTCAACCAATTTCGTAAAAGAGAAGGAGGTTCGCAATTCGACTGTACGTTTTTTTTTACTTGTTTGCTAATGCTTACCGGGTCGTTCCATTTTAATTTGACCCAGTTCTGACAATTGCATCCATGAGAAAACCATGTAATATACAGGGTGTTTGGTTAACGGTGTCGGAGCTTTTAAGGGCTTAAACTACAATCAATTTTATCGATAAATTACCATACATTTATTTTTTGTGCCAACGATAATTAAATGACGGCCATTTTAAAATTTCATTTTTCTATCCGTGCGGTGACGGAGTAAGAATACAAAAATCACCGCCCCTCTCTTCCCGTGGGTGTCGTAGGAGTCGACTAAGGGAAATACTGAGTAGCCAGCTTCTCAGCCGGTGGTAGGGTATTTTTACTAGTACCCGCCTGGTTGGCTACGTTGGTGTAAGCGCCCGTGAAATGACTTACCTTCGTGTTTGCCGTGTTTCGGGGTCAGCCGGTGTATTTACCAGCATCTAGCGGGCCAGCAAGGCGGTAGCAACTAACAGGTTACTGATTGTCTCCTGTTCGTTGCCGCCGCGATTTGGGCTCTACTTTTCACTTACGATCAGGTGGAGTGGAGCCACTTTGTTGTGCCAACGTTATTTTTATTGGGTCGGCAACGCGCATGTGACACCCTGAGGTTGCAGGCGCCCATAGGCTACGGTGACTGCTTTCCATCAGGCGGGCCGTATGCTTGTTTGCCACCGACGTGGTATAAAAAAAAAAAAAAAAAAATCAAACAGACGAATACGGGCGCTAGTGATATTTCTGGAATTATTATACGTTTGTTATAGGTCCTATCCCTGCAAAACAACTAATGAGCTCTCTAACGAGATTTTGTTTGCAAGGATAGGAACGATAACAAACGCATAATTCCAGAAATATCACGTGCGCCCGTATTCGTCTGTTTGAAATTTTAAAATGGCCGCCATTTAATTATCGTTGGCACAAAAAAAATTGTTTGGTAATTTATCGATGAAATTGATTGTAGTTTAAGCCCTTAAAAGCTCCGACACCGCTAACCAAACACCCTGTATAAGTCATAAATTTGCATTAAGCGGTTGAAGTCAGTTTTTTTTTTATTTTTAATTTTGTGATTATGGTAAAGGATAGGTAAAATTAATAACACAATTATGTAAAGAGTCTATATGCAATATACATACATAATGTTTCGTGTGAAACTACGATTTGCGATTTTTTGGTGCTTCTGGCTTTCTTTCGGTATTGGTTAGCAATGTTCAATAATAGGTACTTGACCTGTATTCGAGAAGGTCACGACTTAGAGTTAGAACTTCGTTTGAAGCAGTGAAATTACTTATTTCTTATTATTTTATAAATGTTAAGTACCTTTATTATGGTCGTTAGGAAACTTAAATTTTATTATCATTTTGTTTCCGTTATTATCATGTACCTAATGACTTTTGAAAATACCATTTTAAATTATATAGGTACACGGTGTTCCATGAGCCACTTATAACCTCGCACACACCGTATATGTCATACTGCGCAACTTTTAGGATGGTATCAATCAACTCCTGATTGCAAAAAAAAAATACATTGTACTTAATTGGTAACACGATATCGAATTTTTTTAGGAAATTCGAATTTTTTTCCGAAATCGGCGTTGAGCTCACACTAAAAGCTGTTCAGTATGTCTTATAATGTACGGTGTGTGTGTTATGTTACTAGTGACTAATGAAACACCGTGTATAGGTATTTAATTGATAATCAGTTATCTATAATAGAAACAAATATGTATGTTAAACACAATTAGGCATTAAAATATTGGTATTAGCAATATAATGCTTGGGCATTACTTTGTTTCAACATTGTTGGTTTTACTTGTTGAAAACTGATCTTGTTAATTGAACGCCATACTCTATACGTTATACCAATGCTAACTCAGTTATTATGTAGCAGGTTTACCCAGTCCACAGGTAGTCTAATTCGAACCAAATATATTCTCAGAGGCCGCTCGACCGTTTCCCGATAGGTAAATGATTCAGTAATACAATATGCAAACCAAGCCGTGCATATTGTTTGAGTGCAGTTGAATTGACATATGGATGGTTCCCATGTTAACATGCGGCTTGCAAATTACCCGAAACCGTACAATGATCGATGACTATTCGTGTCAGAGTTGACATGACAAACTAATCGTAATTAAAAATCGTAATGATACAGGACGAAATCCAAAATTATTTTTTGTAACAATATTAAGAGAAAACCTGTGTTTTTTTATTTCTGTTGATTTGCAAAGTATTTTTAATTTAATAACAATTAACTTTGAACATGCGCAACCTGGAAATAGCTAGTGTGATATTACTGCCATCAGAAAGAGGAACCAAATTGTACCCTTGAATTTCGTTTTCGTCAATTTCAATAATTACAAATGAATAGGCTGCAATAAATTATTATTTTGAGCATATAATTGCTACAGTTAGATTATATCTCAGGAGGTAACTAACACATAACATAAGTAACGATATAATTTAAACAATTAATTTAGAGACTGCCGCTACCACAGTCAAATTGTTGTAACTGTTTTGTGGGACATATTGTAAAATATTTTAATTAAACTTGTGTCAAATAATTCAACAAATAATAGAAATAAAATAACAAAAGATTATAATTATTTTTCATCAACGTTTTATTCATAGACACTATTCTAGATCTTTATAACATAGGCACGTCTAAACATATTTCCATATAGACGAATATAAATTAATTTTAGATTTAATCACAGGCCATGACGCAATATTTGTACAACATTACACTGCTTAGAATAACGAAACTAATTCGAAAAAGATAATTGAATTCGCATTCAAACCACGATATCTTTGCCGAGCCGCTCGAATTCGTTCGCAAAGTAAACCATATCCTTATGGTCTAGAGCGGAGTTTTGGAAAACAATACGGAAGAAATTGACGAGATCACCTTGGGGCTGGTACGTGACCATCATACTTCCTTCCTTTATCATTCGCTCCTTTATTTTCGGTGCAACCTTGTGCAACCTTTCTTTGTAATCTGGGTCGTTTTCGCGACCTCGCAGACACTGCGGTACGTACCAAAACATGACGTTCGTGCACTCAGGCTGGTCGATAACAAGCCGGAAGCCGTCGCGTTGTCGGATATGGTCCAGGAAGAACTTGGCGTTGTCGAAAATCTTGTCAATATGTTTCTCGAGACCGTCGGTGCCTTTCGCCTTCCACATGAACCAGAATTTTAGCACGTCGGCCCTTCGACCGCACTGTATATGTTTATCACCGGTGTCGTAAGAAGTGTCGTAGAATTTGTCCTTTTGGAAGAGGTACTTGGCATTGCTGGAGTGTCCCTCCTTGAGTACGTTCTTGTGTCGAATTAGAAACGTCGAGCATTGTTGCGGGGCCGCCAGGAGCTTATGAGGGTTCCACGTCACGGAGTCAGCCCTGAAATTGGAAAACATTTATACATATAACGAACCCTTTCTCTCGCTAGAAAAAAATATGACATAAGTACTATTTTCATTGAATCATGGGGATACCTCTACGCTTAAGTAAATGTATACGAACCCCCTAAATTATTAAATAGCGAGAATTAAATAGCAAACATTATATTCCCAATAAGTAGACTTTTCGATTATCATCGTTACAGTGAAATTTTAGTAGGTACATATACTCGTAATAATGAATAATTAGTCATTAATCAATATATGTACCTATCGCATTTATTGTACCCTACTTCAAGGTTTTTATTTTGCCATCTAAATTAGCCACGTGGAGATTTTCTGAATAGACGGATTTCAACAACAATAACAACATTATTTATTAATATACAACCTACGTTATTTACATAAGGTTGCTTAAAATCAAGGATATATTCAAACACTCAATTAAACACCGCGAATATTTTATCAATTTGGCAAGACTATTTAGCATTATTTAATGACAAGGTGTTGGCAAGAGCGCGTCCCAATAAAGGTCAGTTTTATACCAATTTGATCTTATTTATATTTGTCAAGGTATGCTCTAGGCCACTGCTTCCAAATTAATCTATAAAGGTAGCAATTTTGCTTTATAATAATTAAAATGTCCCTGCATCATGGCGTCAACTCTGTTAAATGTCTACTCTCTGCTGTAAGCATTACATAATGTTATCAATTTTGGTTCGAATGCATGTAACATACGTTTTGAAATGAACCCTAATGTAACCACAATTTAAATTTTAAACACTTTACCTCTCATTTGATATTTGGACACCTTTTAGTCAATGCCTAAATAAATAAAATTCATTGACTCCAGCTTTACACGGCGGTCCCAAAAAATATTGTAAAACCGTTTCGTCAAAAAACTTGAAAAGCGCATCGTAATCGTTTCCACGGGAATTGATTGCGCATGAAGTGGCAGCCCGCTTTCGGGCAATGCCGTCAATTTTCATTTGCGCCACTCGTTTGTCTGTGTCCCAACTCTGTAGGACCCGTACTTACTCTTGTTGGATTTTCAAACTGCCTCAAAATCTACCAGTATAAGTATGATCTATGATAGTATACGGATAACCCGATAATAAACAAAATGTTGCGATTTAGGCATTAGTAATGAAATGCGTGTAGGTACAATTTTACAATCTTTATTTTAGGGTCTAGTTCCTTATAAAAACCTTATAATTCATTTTTGATTTCACAAACAACTTATGGCAGCTGTAATTGTAACCTTATACTGGTTGTTTCCTGTAATAGGAGCACCCGTAATAGGTTTTAAACTGAGTACTAGTAGGTAAACTAGTAGGTATGATCATAGAATCAGTGTGTTTTTTTAACTAGGTACGGGCCACACCAAAGGTTATATGACCGATAACAACAATAAGGTGATCAGCCTTAAGACAGTCTCACTGGATAAAGCATCTCCCAAAGATTCTTAGAGATGGTTGAGCCACCTAAAGGTGCATACAGACCAAACGAGCATTCGCTATTCTAATCCCCTACTCTACGAAATTCGATCGTTACACAAAACGTGATTCGTTGATTTCGTAGAGTGGGGAATAGAATAGCTAGCGAATGCTCGTTTGGTCTGAATGCACCTTTAAACTATTATTGAGCCTACCGACTACGAGCCTACCATTGTTTGGTTCTAACTAATTAACATTTCTGCATTAATGATTCTACCAATTGTAATCGCAAACTAAATTGGATCACACTTTTGATAGTTCTCCTGAGGCTATGATATCGTTAGCGGTGGGAATAATCGTGCTTTTGCTGCATTGTGAGCTCTGAATATTATTCGTATCAATTCTCTCCGTGTCGCTTTTCGATTTCCAAAGCTAGGCTGGAACCGGGGTTTAAAAAAGAGAAGTGTGTTTTTGGTAGGATTCAAAAAGATACATATTTCCCATTGCCGTTATGTAACACCATTAATATATAGGTCACACCTTGGTGAAACTCTCTCCAAAGTCCAAACCTTGACGTCCAAAATTTGGATTTTTGGATATATTGTGTGATAGCCTAAGACGGGGGGAATCTAAGAAAAAAAATTCATGTCAAGATTTGGACCATCCTGTACATTCTAAAGCTGCTTTCTTTTTAATAAATAAGATTTCAGTTTTCTACAAATATCCTTAGTAAGATTATCTTCGTAAAATATATTTCACGTTCGATATGAAATAAAGTTTGAGCCGCGAGCAACTAGGTATTTGACGGCGGTTCACTTTTATATGCATTTAGAACAATTACCCATATAACCATAACACGAAAAAATGTCCATTAAGGCTTCGAATTGATTTAGTATCTTATTATTTACTCATATTAAATAAAATAAGGTTGAATTAATTATTTTTAAATTACGTCTAATAGTTTAACGTTATGATAATTGATAACCTTTTACAAAACCAGAAATAATTACGACTGTTATGTAATTATGTAAACTTAATAACAGTTATTTCAAGGACATATCCAAAATTAAAACAGTAAACTTACAGTTCAATCCCGTTGAGTAGATGCCGATGCTTCTTAGACATCAAGGCTCCACCTCCCCACGCGGCATCCACGTGCAACCAAATGTTGTGCTTCTTACACAAAGCAGATATGGGCAGCAAGGGATCAAAAGCACCATAGACTGTGGTACCAGCTGTCGCGGTCACTAGGAACGGAGTAGCTCCGTCTTCGATAGCTTCTTCTATTTTCTTTTCTAGATCGTTCACGTCAATTTTCCCCAGCTGGTCGGTTTTGACGAGGATGCAGTTATCGACACCGATGCCCATGAAAGCGGCCAGCTTCTTGGTCGAATAGTGGGCCAGCTCTGATGTGAAAAGGACGAGTCGGGGCACGGCGTACACGCCTTTGCTCTGTAAACGGGTGTTTTGGAAATTATATCGTGACTGATACTCTTAAACGACTCCTAAATTAGCAAGCCGGTAAGTATGTGGTGAGGACAGTAATTATTTGTCACCACCCCAACTCTTCCCGTGGGTGTCGTAAGAGTACCTATGCTAAGGGATTAAAGTGTCATTGAATATTTACATATCGAAGATTGATGATGGGCAGCAGCGTTATCATATTCAAGCCGCTTGCCCAGCGTGGACTATAGAATATAGGCTGTTGATGTGAAGTTTTATTTTTCCCTTTGTCTCGTATAAATATTGATAATATTCAAAGGGATAAACGATACTCATCGGTTTGCCATGTTACAAGCTGTTCATGAAACTGACACATGTTCATTTTAGGTACTGAATGGAATCGTGGTATCAATCATCATTTAAAACCTCGATTTCTTGAAAATTGTTCGTGGTTTTATTTAATGATTATTAAATTCTCACCGCAAAAGATAAATATGCTTAATTATGTATTTATGCCATTGACCCTTCTGTTACGATTGTTGCATAAATTGGCGGCGTAAGGTCAACGAACTCTCATTAATGCATCGTTACGATTTACGAGCCTGGATCTGCGCAAGGCCAGTGATGGTTGCGAAAACTGACAATATTGAAGTGAGGTCATAATATATATCCTAAATAAATACATAATAAATAAATATCTGGTCCCACTGTAAGCTCAATTAAGACTTGTGATATATTATGGCTTCCAAGCGACGATATATTATATAACATCTGTGATAATATAAGGAACAAATATTTGTGATAAATAAATACACAAATAATACCCCCGCCGGGATTCGAACCCGGATTCTCCAGCTTCGTAGGCAGGCTCACTACCAATTAGGCTACAGAGGCTGACAACTGACCTGATCCTGGCTTTTTGAGATGCGATGAACCTTTGAAGGTCGTCTATCGTCGTATATACGTCTTTTTTTCACCGTATTTAGCGGCATACTCTGTTTAGGCATAAAGTTACACTTTGACCGTAGTTCTAACACTTCTAACCAAACCTGGCCGTAGGTTAACCAACTAACACGGGTAACATGGTAAGTTCATAAATTGTTGACACTTCTAACATTGTACCTAAGCGGTTAAGTGGCTTAATTGTGGATTGTGCAAGTGGACCATAATAAATAGTTATTTATTATACAAGGGGGCAAAGTTGTTGTTTAACTGTCGTGCCAATATTGAGACCTGAGCTAGCGAAAGATTCCAAAATTGAGCCACGAGCGTAGCGAGTGGTTCAAAAACTGGAATCTTGAGCATTGCGAAGGTCTCAAGGCACGAGAGTTGAACAAACTTTGCCGCCAAGTGTAATACAACTGTTTTCCCCTCACTATCGCGAGGAAATATGATTACAAATCTCATCCAAATGTAAATTAACTTAAAGAAACCATTTAAAACTCAATGTCGAAACGTATCGTAGAATAGAGTTACTTCTGGAACGTAAATATTGCCAATGGCTTACAAAGTCACCCATGAGAACGACCAATTTAACATTTGAGCTCCGATTGCGCATGTTTACTACGGTCATACAGATCCACTTATACTAGGCAGTAGGGGGCTATAGGAATTAGAGCAATGTCAAATTACTTTATTCACAAGAGTGTAAAAAGCGTTTTTACCCGCTCGTATTAAACGATAAACGAGCGCTTTACGAGCTAGTGAGGGGAAAAATAATTAGAAAATCCTCCAATGAAAATCGTTTATGCTAAGTCTTATTTTTATTAGGACAAAGCTTCGGAGAAAAAAAGTTATGCCAAATGCCTAGATTAGGTACACCTGATAAATTAAATATGTGCGCTTCGATCGGTAAAAATGTCATAAAAAAATCTTCATAGTCTTTGTTCGCCTCATTAATGCTATACATATTTAAACAGAAATAAATCAAAAATGTTGTTAGACTATTAGCATCGCCGTAAAAATAGTTTGTAACAACTTTGAAATACTTACATCGTTGTGCAAAACACTAAATGTGTTTACCTACTACTAAAACACGTTTTTTACCACAATAATATTAATTGATGAACACACGCCCTAAGAAAATTTTGCAATATATCCTGTAATAGATGATTATTTTTATTAGTGAAACATAATACCTTCACGAGGTAATGCCAATATTTGGCACGTGAAGACTTTGGGGTGGTAACAAATGAGTTCTTACTGGCGTCACCACGCGGCTTATATTAGTACATTGTGTATCAAGGGAGGTAAGTACGGTACTAACGAGAGTGTTAGAAGCCCGATGTCGTAGGCGGAGGGCTTTTATTGACTCGAGTTAGTATTCCGCTTACCGACCGAGATGCATACAATGTTATTCATCACACTTGCGGAGTTACGGACAAAAAAATAAGTTTTAAGACAAAATATTATTCTATGACGTACAGACATTTCTATTACTCCCTAGGGAATTTGACTTTTCTATTACTCCTACTACGCATGCAAGCAATGGCACGTATAAACAGCAAGTGAAAAAACCTTACTACATACTTTTATAGTAGAATACATTATGATACAAGTGCGAAAAAAAGAAAGTCCGTAAAAAAGCACCATCTTTACTGAAAAATTTATTAATTTAGCGAGCCTTGAAGTTTGTAAACCGATTTTTATGTTTTGCTGTCCAACTTACAATATTATGGGTATAATAATTTCTTTTTATACAATGTTCGCTACGCAATCAGTATATGTATGTGCAGGCAACATATATTATGAAATTAAACATATTAAGAATGTTTTGATAAGAAAATTGTTTCTGGCATTGCTCGTGCATTACCTAAAGGAAGTGATAGAGCGACACTAATTATTTCCATATTAAGCGCCCTTCACACCACAAATCCGACACTAAATGCACTTAAATTTAAGGAAGTCAGGAACTTGTCCGGATCGCTTAACAATTTAATACAATACTAAAAAATACGGTAATCCAAGGTTTCAAAGTATAGCACGCGATCGGCTATCGGGGTTAAGGTAATCTCCGAATAGGTTTCCTGCAAAAACTGCAATCAAGTTATCTTAGGCTCATAATGATTACAGATAAGACTGGTTTGTCTAATACCTAATTAGATAGCGAGTTAATTTCAGCGATTAACATTGGTAATAATAGTGCAACGATGCCGCGACATGAATTTTCTGTCACCAATTGCTATCAATCACGATTTCAGTTATCTGACGTCAATGATTTGCTTCTAGCGCTACTTCTTAGACCTAGCTAAGAGTCCATTCCGCCATCGTACAAGATTTTTTTTAAATATATAAATAAATAAATTTATCTGGGACACCTTACACAAATCGACCTAGTCCCACGGTAAGCTCTCAATTAAGGCTTATGATGTAGGTACCAGGCGACGATATAATATAATAGATAGACACATACAGATACTTAAATACATAGACAGCCTTGACCAAGGAACAAATATTTGTGATAAATAAATACACAAAATAATGCCCTCGGCGGGATTCGAGTCCGGAACCTCCAGCTTCGTAGGCTGGGTCACTACTAACTAGGCTACGGAGGCTGACAATCGTACAAAATGAGCGAAAAGCGATAAATGTATAAAAATTACAGAGTCGAACGAAAAATCATGTGACTATCATGTATTTATGGAAATGATTACGTCACTTTTCGTTCGAATCTGTCATTCTTATACATTTATCACTTTTCGCTTAATGTATACGATTGCACACTGGTATCTTGGTGCTGAGCTTCATGTCACTAGAAAAAGCCACAGGTTTATATGTTGCTAATAATATGCTGATACCGACGGAAAGTTATACTATTATCAATTATATATATTAAGAGCCCGTTTCATCGTCTCTGAGGAAACAAAGTGGCACTTTTCTTAATAAAATCGTTTATCTGAATAAAATTTATTCTATTCTACTTTTCTGATCTAGGAAAAAAATACCAGCCACAAAAATAATAATGAAATATGAAAATAAATATATGTATGTTCATTATCGATTACAATTTCTTCAGAATCGGTTATATGGTAAATGGAAGTACCTACCTATGTGACACACGGTATCAATTTTTTTGGTATCTTGGGCGTTTACGCTTGAATCCCTCTATTCCCTCATTCATCACGCTCAGGAATCCACTTGTAAAATCCATCGCTTCATTCGAGCTTCAATGAATGCCCTCGCCGGAAATATCTCACCTTCATCCCTTGTTATATAATCTACTGCTTTTAGGCACGCATAACACGTAGGTACCTATCAGCAATCTTACAATATACCTACATTTAATTAAATTAGTAGAAAAATTACGTAATATACATTTTTAATCCAAATGATGTAAACTAACAAAAAATGGATTTAGGTACATACTCATGGCTCCGGCACTCGCTCCTAGATTTGTAACACCTACTTATAGATTTTAAACACCCCTTTTTCACTTTATTTATAGCATCAATTGAAGACCAGAAACTCTAAAACTTTTCAACCCGGACTATAACTACTTTCAGCGTTCGAAAGAATATGGTAGGCTGCCTGCAAGCTACAAATAAGCTGAAATAACTATTTGCTTTTCTTCGTCAATCAAAATATAACATGTTCCATCATTCAATTTCAACAATTATTTTTTATTACTTTCGAAGATAATTATGATTATTTATTTTAAAATAAACAGTACTTCAAAATTACTATGATTTTAAAATATAACTTTCAGCAATAATAGTGCTGCCGTTTTTTTGCATTTTTTATGAACCCAAGGGAGATTCATATAGATTTTCACGGCACGGCTGAAAAATGCAGCACACTTCAGAATAATGCACTGACAGATGTGTCACTCAAAGTTTTTGTCCCGTATATCGAGGTTATTCGTCAGTTGAAAACTGAACACATTTTCAGACAGAGCCCGGAATTTACTTTAAAATTATAATATTATTTATTAGTGCTTTTAGTTACCAAAGTAGTTAATGGTCACGATTTTGTCACGAAAATAGACACATGATTTTTACATAAGCATTAAAAATCTTATCTTATTTTATAGTTTTCGAAAACATGATTAGTTTAATCATGTTTTCGAAAACTATAAAATAAGATTGAATAAAACACGTGCACATCTGCTTTTTGTCGCTTACGACTCACTATGGTAGCTACTCTAATAAAATATGCTAGCTTCTAGGAAACACTGTCAATCTTAAAGCCTTGATATATTATTATTATACCGTAACTCAGCTTACAAATTTAATATTTCAAAAGTATTGTAAAGACAGTGTCGCTTATGACATGTTTTCATGGAATGCTCCCGCATCACTTGTGTCGTCTATTTTCCAACTCATCAATACTCATAATGTGACTATAACTATCCACGCAGCATGTTGATAATATATTTAGCTGTAGATACCTACAATATTAGATCGTAGGATGACATGCAAAACTCACGACAAGTAAAGTTCCTATTCGAAACAAAGCTCATATCTCAATTCTGAGTCAATTCTGACATGCCAGTAGGCTTATGATGGTACCGTGTTTAATCGTTTGTCGTTGTTGCCGTCAGGTTCTAACAAGTATGTAAGTGCGAAAGTGACGCGTAGCACGATAAATAGATAAAACGGGACCATCATAAGCCACCTGGTTGCTAAGCGTAGTGACGGTTTTAAAGTGAGTTTTGGATGTCAACCGAGGAAATGAAATTCAATTTAATAAATATTGATAACTTTATGGAACACACACACACACACACATGACTCAAAAATTGGGTTGTTTACGTACCTTTGTCTCCGGGAAAAAGAAGTATCGCGCGCAACTTATAGCGTATCCGTTAGCAATGGATCCTCCTGGACAGAATATCCCGTCTCCTTCTCCATTGGTCCAGCCCACGAACCTCCTCATTTCACGAAGGACGTCTTCCTCCATCAAGGTAAAGACGGGGGCAACCTCGTAAGTATAAACGCTTGGGTTGAGGGCATCCGTCAACCATTGGCCGATCAAGCCATAGGGGTCTACGGATGAGAAGAGCTGATTGACGAAGTAAGGGTGTGCTGTGTTCACCGAGTAGCGGGCAACCTGTAAACAAAAGTGAAAGATGTATACTTGAAATATACATTTTGAATGGTGTCATGAATGTTTTAAAGTATTTTTCTAATTAATCAAAATTTGCAAGTTTCCAAAAACATCCAATTATTTCGATTGATTATAAGTATTAAAATTTTTTGCATTAAGTTCTTAAGCCTGGCTTTTTTCAAAACAAAAACGTGCTTCCAACATGTACTACAACATTCCAATTTGCACTCACATCAGCAATGATCCCCAACAACTGGTCGTGGCTCAAAGGGCCCTCTCGCGGCTTCAGGTCGATCGCCTGCTTGATCTGATCCGGGGCCGCCCATTCCACCACCTTCGAGGTCCTTAGAGACCTTCCGAAGACCACACGATCCACCAACAGATCCACTGCGCGCCGTATGAAATCTTCATGCTTCGATCTAACCGCGATACTCTGGAACAGCGTATCGTCTTGCCTTTCCTCTCCAGCGATTATGGTTGAATCAGCAGGCATCGTGGTTCTATCTTCTTTCACTTCACTTTCAACCGTTTCATTTACGGAATTATAAAGTTAAAATAAAACCATTTATTTGATTTTGAATGGACGAGCGGCCGCCAGAGGCTGAGCGGTTTTAGCCCGTGGCCAATTGCGTAGCCTTCTTAAATACTAACCGACGTCAATTCACTTTGTAAGGTTAAAATGTTTTAGCCGCTCTATTAAAATGTACCTAGACAAATAGATTTAGCCGCATGTAATATTAATAGTTTGTTGCATGTGCATTAATAAATGTGGGGTGTTATTAATGTATACAATACGAATGTGTAGTCGGAAATCTTTGGATACTTGATCTACCGGTAGTAAAAATTAAACATGATTTCCCGCGCCAGATGATTTAAGCTATTTTGAAGCTAAGTATTTAAAGCTTTTTACGCTGAATATTTTTTAACAATAATCATTAATATTTGTCAATAAGTACATGGAATACGAGTAAATTAATGCCAATATAACGTAAAAAAATAACATTGTAGATGAGACCAAAATTGAACAAGAGAGTTTAGTAGATAAATTATTAGTTAAAAAATAAACTTATGCGATACTTACATTATACTTTTAGCAAGTAAATTATTTAAGGTTTTTTCACCTTGACAAAGTGTTGTTCTTATACCACTAATTAGTCTCACGAAGGTCAGAGCTGGCCTTTATTACTTGACTAATCAACTGCAAATGCACTATAAAAACTTTAATAAGTAAATGATGGGATGTTTCCTAAAAGTAATTTGAATTAAATAACAGTTAGCCTAAGTCCATAAAGTTGTTCTAAGCTAAGAAATAAATTATTGCTAAAACATCGAAAAATGCTACTCAGGGTAAAAGTACATACCATGGTGCTATGTAAATAAAGTGACCATCGGGTCACTGACAAGCATGTTTACCTTAAGTACTTAAGGTGATTTTTTTAAGTAAACAATAATGTCAAAATGTAAAATCAGAATTACGAATTTGTGATAGTAGACGTTCCAAAGTTCCAACCGCAAACTCTAATTTTCGGGATTCGGCCAGCTAACTACTACGCCGATCCAATTACCTAAGCAAGATTTTGGATTTTCTGAAATGAACTACGGTTATTATAGTTAAGGCAAATTATACATGTACATGTATAGTTATACCATTACAATTAGGTACGATAAACTCAAACTATCCCTTCTACGTTTTTAGGGTTCCGTAGCCAATATGGCAAAAACCTTATAGTTTCGTCATGTCCGTCTGTCCGTCCGTAGCTTTCACTGCTGCTGTGAATCGCCGCCGTCAACTGAATACTAGTCCTTAGCGAGCGATGAACGTGAAACGAAGCCATTAATGAGTCCGCTCCGCTCTCAGAGGAAGTCGGGCTCATGTCGAGGAGAACGTAATGTTACCGATACTTGCAAAGTCATGGTATGGCTACGGGAAACCTAGTTCTGCCGTTAATTGTTTTACTCGTATGTGCAAAACTGCAAATTAGTACCTGCATGAATCCTTGAACTTTAGGTACATATGTTCACCGAAAAGACAATAACCTAAATCTGACAGTGGCCTTGTTACGTATTTGAAGAGACTTAATTCTCAATGATATTATTTAGCAAAAATTCACACAATAAATACGGGTCAGTATGCTTAACTAGCACATGACTGGTACGTCAGTATGTCGCCGCGAGATAGATTTCCCATCTTTTACTAACTAGGTATATTAATAAAAGAGCGATGGATAGTTTATCTCGCAGCGACATACTGTCGCACTAATCATGTGCTAAGCCTACAGGTGTCATTTTTCATGGCAATTATTGCAAACGGGCTAATTTCAAAGACAGTTTTCAAATATTCACAGGATAGGTAAACGCCTTTTTAACATCAGCTTATGTTGTATTTTTTCTGAATCAATCATAGAATTAAAAAAAAAAATGGTTAGATCGATTTGTGCAGGCAACATTTTGGAGTGTCAAAAAAAGCGCCAAAAATGTATGGAAAAAGGGGACTTTTTAATCATGACTTGCTATTGCCGTTCATTTTATTATGACCAACGTGACATGACGTGACAAGTTTTCTGCGAATATTGCTATGACGTTTTAAGACGTACCTACGACCACACTACATTACGCACAGTCAACTAAAAATGGGTTCTACCACTTTTCGACTCTATTTAGTGGTAATAAAGTCAAAAAGTGTAGGCCACATTTTTTTTTGACTGTACATGTAATAGCAGATCTAGGGGATTTTTGTAGCAGGAAAACTTTATGAAAAGTATGTTCAGCAAAAAAGTAAACTAATGACGAAAAATAATATCGACTCTACCGCTAATTGTGCCACTGTTTACAGGAAATTTAATTGACTAATTATGTTTCATACAAACAAGAAGAGACGCAGTTATTTCAATTGACATTGAATTGGTTGATTCCTCAATCAAGCCACCCTATTTAATTGATTGTATGTAAGTAACGACCTACGTTCACCGTTGCACTTATATTTTGGCAGAATACAGGATGAAATTTTAGACCGTGCTTGTATAATTTTTGTTCTGCCCAAGGATCAGGCATTTTTGATATTGTCATGTCATACTCGATCATTTTTATATCGTGATTCTAAGACAGTATTTACATTTACTATCAGATATATCGTAGCAACCACTGTTTTCAAATGTATAGGAACATGCACTCTAACGTCTTGAAAATAAAAACTCAGAAATATCTGAGCACTCCGATATTAGCAACTACAGGTACAATTGTAAAAGAATCCTATTATCAACGGATATACTACATTTATGATTAGCATAAAATTTTTCTGTACTAAATACCATTTCTTAACAGATTTTTTCTATAAAAAAGAATGATAGCTTCCACTTTAATTTTCAACTATAAACCAATGTAAATAAAATCTGATTGTGACAGTTACAACGAACATTGCTGTAAAAACTCGAAAAAACGGAAAAAATCTTTTCCTAACTAGTGCGGAAAAGTAAACACTTCGCGTGCGTAAATTTCTCTTTTTAAGGCACTTGTTATGAAAAAAGTCGTTCGATACACGTGTACAAACTTCTTTTTAACTCGGGTGATTGTCGTCCTCGTTTCACTCGGGCTCCAACTTTCACCCTAGTAGAATTTTTTTTTTGCACTTCTATCGAAATTTACTATTCTATTCTATGAACAAAAACAAAAGAGGTACCTAGAACTCGTAAAAAATAAAAAATAAATCGTTCCAAAAATGACTGAGTCATTTCTGGTCTTACAGGGATGAGATCACCGTTACACTTGTCAATCTTGTCATTTAGGTATTTGTGTACAATACGGTATTTACTTACTTACTTAAGTAATAAATCTTTCAATCGTTAGAGAAAGAAAACCTGTAGATGAGAACATGTTGGCAGACGGGCAGACAAACAAGCGCGTTTTTCCGAATCTGAAATAGATTCGCTTGGTCACGCCGTATAATTTACGTTGAAATTCCATTTTGTATACATGGGCATTTACTCATCGTTCCGCAAAATGTGTAATTACGCTTTATGCCTGAACTACGCTAAAGCATATCCAGCGTATGATTCCTGAACCAAACAGAGCCTTGGGCTAGTGGTTGAATTAAATAAAACCTCAGTTCTACTACCGCGAACACCGAAGTTCGTAAATTTCGGGGATTTGTCTCTATCACTCCAACTAAGGTGTTATTAGAGTGACAGAGAAAAATCCCCGAAATTTACGAACTCCGGTGTTGGCGGTATATCCGCTATTTTAACGTAAAATACACAGGATAATTTAGGGAACTTGATAGGATAAATCTGGGTGTCAGCACATATTTCGTCAATACCAGCGACGCTAAGATTCTTCTCCATGATCATAATTTTATCAGCCGCAACACGTGGAAAATATTTTTTTTTTTATGTATTCAAGAATACATACAAAAAGTATGCCTAAGTAGCCTGTGAAGCTGGTGGTTCCGGATTCTAACGACGAGGGTAATATTCTGCCCCCGTAAGCATAAGCGCAGTAACTAGTTTTGAAGTGTCAATCAATTGTTTATTTTCTTCTGAGCCGTCGTAGCCGTGAGGGACGTGACTCCTATGGGGTATTCTTTCTGTCACTGCTCTCCAGGCCGTTCGATCTTCTGCCACCATATGAATAGTTGCCTGGAGTGAAGTTTGGGTTATATTTTGGATCACATCCGTCCATCTACTTCTTCGGCCATCGACACTTCCCGTAATGATGCGCCTTTCTATCGCATCACCGCCACGTTTACTTTATTCGCAAATATTTGTTCCTTGATAGTGGTAAAAGACGGTAGGTACCTTAAATACAAAGACAGCTTTTTTCTTATGGTTCCTACAAAAAATTGTGAAAACTCTAAGGATTATATATATGTAGGTACTCTTAAAGAAAACTGTTTATTTTATTTTTTAGAAGGCCTTAAACAAAAACAAATCGGTTCGGTTCGACTAGGGAATGCATCCTAATAGGCAATCTGTTTGGTGATGGTGAGTGACACATCGGTGGAACTGAAATATGTTCTTACTCTTTGTGTTAAAAGCCCACTTGAACAACTTACCCCTACTAGAACAATCTGAATTTATTCTACTAAAACAGAGTTAACTGGTTAAATCCACTCATTTTTGACATTGCAACCCGAAATTCTGCAATTGGAGCTTATTGTGACATTTTATTCCATCTAACGGTACCTCTATAATTTATTTCGTTTTACCTTAATGGTAGGCGGCTGTTTCACGCTTGGTGAAGTCTAAAAGATTTAATCAAATTAATATACCTAATATAATATCTGATAAGAAAGCTAATTGAGCCTTGAGGATTCGTCCGGCCTAACACAACACAATTCGTTTTCATCTACACGAGTACCCACAGTCGACCGTCGTGGACTTCGAAATCCGCAAATTTCGAGGATCTTTCTCTGTCACTCTAATGACGCCTTCGTTTGAGTGACAGAGACAAATCCTCGAAATTTGCGGATTTCGAAGTTCACGGTAGCAGGCCAGATCTTTTGGGCGAGGGAGTAAATTCATCCATGTGAATAAAAGTTGTATATTTTCCTTTAGAAGAGAAATACTTCGCGCTGCTAATTTTTGGCTTACAATTTTTTAAATGGTCTTGTAATTCGGTAATCTTTTGTAAATTAACATTTTAAAATACAACCCATTGTGAGTATGTGCTTTATTTCTCGTTATGTCTTTTCAAACTAGGAAGAAGATATTTTACATGTAGGTACATGTAGTCTATCGCTAAAATATTTGCCTAATCAAAAAATGGTACTTAGATTACTTTTTTGTTAGCTGTACGGTAAAAACTCTAACCAAAAACGTTGATTTTCCTCAATTTTAGTGATCTAATTGCGGTCTAGCTAAGTACAGTCAACGGCATACCTAAGTATGTATACAATTTTAGACGTTATGCTCCACACGTAAGTAAGAAAGTGTATACATATTTATGCCCTTGAGTTTACCTACCGAGTTTACATATCATGTAGCTAAGCAAAATGAAGGCTTAACGCGAACTTTAGATACCGAAAATTTCGAACATTATTATACTTGCACACCGATGGCTCCTTCGTTGAAGTGACAGAGGTCCTACTCCTACCGCGAACTACGAAATCCGCATTTTTTTAATGAATGCGTTATTACTTTAGAGTAACAGAGAGAAATCCCCGAATACCAGGGTGCTTAGCCAAGTTGCCAATCGCTAACGCTTAATCGTCAATCGTAAACGAGAGACAGCTAACTGTCTTTTTCGCATGAATATGAAAGAGTGACAGAGAGGGAAAACTACGATACGCTACTAAGCGTTAGCGATTGGCAACTTGGCTTAGCATCCAGGCCAGATACTCGAAATTTCGTGGTAGGCAGTAAGTAGGCCGATTGTGTTTTATTGCGAGTACCGAGTTTTAGTTATATATTTAATTGGAAGATTCGTGACACTCATATTTATAGATAACTTTATTAACTAAGCTCTTATATAAGCACGACTATGATGAATTATATTTCTTCTAAAAAATGTCCGGGACTTTCCGTCAAACTTAATCACAATGAATTAAGTAATATAAAAATACATCCGTACCGGAAATCGGAAGTTAATTCACATTAAAATGGAAACCGTCAACTTTTAAATACTTTTGCATAAGTAAATTGTTATGACATAACGAGGTAGACTGTAATTAATTTGGGGGATAACATTCGACAACAGTTGAACGACGTGTTTATTTATATGAAATTATTCAGAGTTAAGTACTTAATTATTTACGTAGCTTTTGGACATGCTACTGTAATACCGATAGGAAGACTGAAGAGCCACACAATATGTACAGTCACCATCAGAGAGGAGCGGCCAGCGTACTTAGAAATATCTGAACATGCCTTTATACAGTGTGTAAATCTAATACGGGCGATCAATTAAACCAGGCATGGGATTCATTTCATTAGTATAATCTTGGATTACAAGGTTTTCTTAGTTACTCTTAATTGTGACCCCACAGAATTTTTTTTAAGATTATCGGAGCAGCAATGTAAGTACGAACATTTGTTATTGTTGATATGGCAGTTATGTCATCTGACTCATCTGCTTTTGAAATTAGCTGTCAACGAGTTCTTAACTCGCGTACGTTGCTCTACATTGCGCGCCGAATTATTTTGTATGGAAAATTTTGTGGCTCTAATTTTAAGTAAAAGTTATATGAATGTAGGTACTTATTATGTCGTAAACTAACACCCGTTAAGAGCTTCGCCCGTATTAAACTTACACCCTGTATTTTTATGCCGAATTGTTCGTCAGCACGATTGGACGATTGATGAGTGTGTGCAAGAAAGTTATTGAGAGTGAGATGCCTGTGAGTAGTATTGAATAGTGTTTTTTATATTGTATAATTTTATATCCTCATTATGTTGTTTGACTTTCTGTGTTTCAGCCACTTTGGCTTTAGCTGTTAAGGTTCAGATGTATTTTATTACCATAAATAAATAAATAATCATGAATTCATGACATTCGAGTGCATGTTCAGATATTTTCAGCACCGTGACCGCTCCTATATATCAGGGTTGGGTTTTATAAAGTTACAATTTACAATTTCGCTGTTTGTGTCTCTTTCTAGCTAATATGTGCGCGAGTTAGAGAAGCAAACAGCGAAATTGTAAAATGTAACTTTATAAAACGCGACCCTGATGGTGACTGTACTGTACCTACATCGGGTTCAGTTCAAGATGATCTAGGTAGTTAAAAATCACACATTCTACTTTTTTGTAAATACGAAATTTCGTAAATGGTAATTGAATGAATAGGTATGAAGTTAAAAATAATTCGCTATAAACTACTCGACACAATCATATTTTTACAACAAACGGGGCTTAATCGCGTAAACTTACGTTCAATTTACGTGATGATCGTGAAAGTTTAAATATAATTTTGCTATTTTCCCTTAAATTGGTCAGAGGCTTTAATCTCTGTAATAAATATGTCAGGGTTGTATGAATGTTCTAAAGGTACGGTGCCACACGATGCCTGAATATTGTAGAATGTGTATTATTGTAACCTAAACCTACCTATTCACACATAGGTGTAGTCCATTTCAAATGCGAAGGCCCGATGACGCTCGAAACTTTGTCATTTTATTGGTCCACTACAAATTGGCACGAGTCGTACAACAATGTATGCAAAAAATATCATGCCACAAAAGGGTTTGGCCAGGTATCTTTTGCTATCACTGATCCTATTGTTGACGCCTAAAATGAATTTGTCAAGTGGAATCGGGCCTTCGTATTTGAAATGGACTTTACCTCTAAAGTCTGTAATAAAACAAGGATGCGTATGTAGTAGTACGTAAAGGATACCCCATTTTTAAAACGCTATTTTATTATCTGTTAACTTATTAACTCCAGTTTGTAACTATAAATAGCACCGTAGATAGAATAAAACAGTAAGTTAGCGGTAAAACTTGCCTTGGATAAGTTTTCTAACTTCATAGTTATACGGCCAGAGTAAACCCCACCTTAATTTTAAGCCCGTGGTGAACGTTTTACTTTGCGTTTACGTTACACAAAGTAATCCCAAGTATAATTAGTGGGTGCACTGAAAAATTGCTTTGCTCTCCCTGTATCCTGGCTCTAGCAACCAAGGTACTTAGCAAAGAAATACTTGTTACACGGTTAATAACTCAAATAAAACAACGCTAAATATAGGTAGGTACTATCGACAAAATTGAATCCTGACCCACAAAAAGAGCTTGTCATAGTAACATTGAAAGTCAAATTGTACATCAGATGCAGCAATTTTATTTTCAAAGTTACTATGACAAGCTCCTATTGTGGTTCAGGATTCAATTTTGTCGTTAGTACTCTCACCAGCTTGTCAGTAGAAAAAGGCGGCAAAATAAAAAAATCGAACTTCTATTAGAACAACGACGTAAATGCAAAAAATATTGAAAAGAAACGGTTCAAAATCCATCGAACTTTTTGGTACTAAATTGATTTTCAAGGGTTTACCGTCGCAGTCGTGGATGCGTGGTTGTAGAAAGCAGCAATTGTGCATACTAGAGAGGTAAATACGGTATTACTAACGAGAGTGTTAGAAGCCCAACGCTGTAGGCTTTTAATGACTCGTGTTTGTATTCCGCTTACCGACTGTGATACATACAATGTTATTCATGACACTTATCATCATCATCATCAGCATATGTTAGTCCATTGTTGGACGTAGGCCTCTCTATTCTTTCTAGGTATTAACTATGCGTACGTAGGTATACGTAAATGCCCATAATCGCCACGCTGGGCAAACGGGTTGGCGATCGCAGTAATGTGTGCATTATTATGATATTGATGACGCTGCTGCCCATCATCAATCTTCTATTAAAGAATGGTCAGTGACACTTCCATCCCTTAGTCGACTCTTACGACACCCGCGGGAAGAGTTGGGGTGATGACAAATGTATTCTTACTGCCGTCACCACACGGCCATGACCATGACACTTATGGACAAAAAAATGTTTTAAAACAAAATACAGTAGACCCCGCCTAATACGATCACGTTTAATACAATAGGCTACTTGACTCATATCAAATTTAGTGCAAAAAATTATCATTTTCTGTAGTATTTATTGAAAAGATCAATATTTTTCGATTACGGTGTATTAAAAGTGTTTGATGGGTACATATTTTTTATCTACATCCATATCATAAGTTGTCTACAATATGTTTAGCGGCGGTAAGCAAATAGCCTACTTTAAGAAATCTGTATCTGTGGGTGTATCATAATTTTTACTTTACGATATCGGTAACCGATATCTTAATCACAATTAAATTTCGAACATTCTGTTAAAAAGAAAAAAAATCACTTTAATTTCGATTATCGAATTAATCGATTTGTAATTTCATTCACATTAAAATTCATATTCCATACATTCTTCTAAATCTCGAATACTGAGAATCGATTTGAGAATCGATATCGACTCAAGACCTTACCTGGTTTATGAATAAAAAAAAACTAATGTCAGTTCAGTCATTTGTTTTGTTTGAATTGTTTCAAACATCCAACTTTTTTGGACTGTTGACTTGAAAGTTAAATATTATCGAGTTCGTTGTGAAATATTTACACTGAAAAATTATTTATGACGACGAAGACAGTGATGTTGAAATGTTTGAAACACCACCAGAAATCCGGGACGCCGCTACAACCGTGACCAATAATTTGCTGCCACAAAAATAAACATATTGTAGAAAACTTATTATATGCATGTAGATAAAGTTATGTATGCAACTGTTCGTAATTAGGCATTATGAACCAGTCACATAAAATACTATTATTGAAAAATTTGTTTTATTTTTTTTTAATTTCGTACTCTGAAAACGGTGTCGGCCATGATGTGACGTCATAGGATCTTAAACTAACTTCATGTCGAATCTTATACGAGTGAAATTCGCCATGGACGTTTAGGCATGTAGCTTTGCAGTGACATTGACATAACATAAGTGACATGTCAAATGTTTGTTTTTGGGTTGAGTGACGTCACACCACAGATAATCCAAGCACACATGGCTAGTATCGTTTTCGCGCGGTAACGAAAGTTTAAATTTTAAGTTATAATTTTGTAGTTTTTTAGGTCGTGAAAAAATATATTTATATTTTTTTTCCGATAATCAGATATTGATTAATAATATTAGATAAACTTTAAAAATGGGTCAAGTAGCCTATTTCCCGCATAATACAGTAGAACCCGCTTAATACGATCACGTTTAATACGATCTCCCGCATTATACGCCATTTTATGCCGGTCCCTGCAAGTTTAGTCATGTTTTCCTACATTTTTGTACGGTTAATACGATTCATCATCCCGTTTAATACGCTATCTGTAAACCAAGTTACATTGACGTATGGTTTTATACAGTGTGTTAACATGATGCAGGCTTTTATTTGAACCAAGGATTGAGATGCAGATTCTTAGCCAAACCATGTGCATTATTTGTTTAAAAATCCTAATTTTAAAAGTAATTATCTTTCTAAGAAAAGTTAATTGAGAAGCAATGTACTTCAAAATAAATCGTTAATTGGCACTTGACAATGACAGATCGCAGCCACTCGTAACGTTTGACAACTAAGCAGTGCACGCGTTACATTGATCGTTCGAACGAAATAAAAATAATTGTTCAGTTAATTTAAATATTTGTCAACTCTTAATACTTGAAAACGATTGCCAGTAATGCGTATTATTACCCATTTTCGTAAAAGCCTGGTTCATGGTAACACACTGTATACTTATATATGTAAGCAGGAAGTTTATAATTTTACCATACCAATTGAAAATTAAGACTGGAAATAATAATTCTACCGATCGCTTCTCCTCTGTAGGTACTTTGTTGCACTGACCAAGCGACCGGTAATGTTCATGATCCCATCGCATACATGTGCTTGTGCAACTTTAGTACAATTTGTTTCATTTATTTATTGTCTTTATCTGTGCATCCGATTCAGTTTAGAATACACGTAAGAAAAATATCTCATATCTAACATTTCACTGCAAAAGTTAAAAATTTACAAAAAAATGCAATTTCTTCTTCCCGCATGATACTCTTTCCCGCTTAAGACGCGTTTTTTGTCTGGTCCCTACTAAATCGTATTAACAGGGTTTCACTGTATATGCGAGATTAATGCCGGTCCCTGCATCTTTAGTCATGTTTTCCTTCATTTTTACACGGTTAATAAGATTCATCATCCCGCTCTATCTGTAACCCGAGTTACATTGACGTATAGCACTATTTACATATAGATGTAGGCCTATACAACCTGTCTGGTTATAATTTTACTTAAAAATTTATTCTAGCGATCGCTCCCTCTCTGCAGGTAACTTTATTTCACAGACCAAGAACCTGCATTTTGTGCAAACTTAGTACAATTTGTTTCATTTTTTATTTATTTTGTTTATCTGGACATCTGAATCAGTTAAGTATACACCGTGTTTTTATTGATTTCAGTTGAATTAAAGGGAAGCCTATTTAGGGCAAAAATAATCAATTTCTCTAAGAAATTAGTATCTTAACTCTTACTGCTATTGAGTTATTAAAAAAACGAGTTTAATGACGGAACAAATGTATTGCAACCTTTATTACATCCTAATGTTACTTATTTTGACATGTGCCGTCAGTCACCTGAGATCTTATTCTGGTTCTCTCACACTTGACATTTTAATTATTACGTATGAAACGGAAAAAACATTTTTTTTACGAAATTAACAATAGCCGATATACCAGGCAACTTCTATTAATGTCCCAAGTAACCTGTCCAATTTAACGGAAATGTTAAAAAACACTCTGTATACATATGTATAATAAATGTATGGACGTAAATGTTTGGACGAGGTATTTTTGTTATACATAATACGTAATATATGTATATACATATATTACGTATTATGTATAACAAAAATACCTCGTACCAAACATTTCATTGCGGAAATACAAAAAAAATCTTCACGCATAATACGCTTTCCCGGTTAAGACGCTTTTGCTGGTTACTACAAAATCCTATTAATGGGGTTTCACTGTATTATCAAGCGACGTACTTATATTTCTATAGCTCACTAGGGAATTTCACTTTTCTATAAGTCCCGCGATGCATGCAAGCAATCGCGCACAACTTAAAAATCAAGTGTGATGACATTTTTTTTAATGCGTTTTCTATGACATCGTCTAACATACGTTTATTTATTTCTGGCAGCCTAGTGAAAAGGGGTATAAGTCGAATTTTGGCCAAATTGAGTTAAGTATATACCAAAAAATTTCAAAAAAAAAAATGGCATTGTTGGTGTAAAAGGATCTAAGATATCACGTAAATTGACAGAGTTACGGTCGTGTAATATGGTATAACTAACACAAATGACCATGCAGTGTCAGGTATAAGTTGAAATAAATTCTTACTAACAAAAAAAAGTATATCGTTGTAAAGTTACAAAAGGTATTATTGTAGCTAAGTTTTACGCGTTTGGATTTTTGTTGTGTGTAACGCTTTAACTACTCATATTCTCTTGATGGTCACTCGGATCATGAGGATCCATGTGTATTTAAATCACTTTACACGCGCAATAAAAATATTTTTTGAGATACAATTCGACATAAATCCATATTCACGAATAAAATTATGTTGTTACGGGTACAAGTCGACTTTAATCACTTAGAATTACAGTTTTTTACATGTGATACAATCCATTTGCGGGAATTATATCCGTTTGCACTAAATTAAAAAGTATTACTTAACATTTAACACCAGTAAATTGACGGATTTGTACTAAGTTGTACCCTTTTACACTAAGTTTCGTTATATATATACAATGTTTAAAATAGTGTTAATTTTTAAAATTTAATTTACTTAGTGGTTAATGTTTTTCTTAAAGTAATATTGTATTTTTTTTTCAAATTCAAGCTGTTAAATTCTGCTGCTTATTTGTTAAAACCTATGTTAGTAATATTAGTTTGTGAAGACAGTTTTAAATGTATCTAACGCAAATACTAAACAATATAATCACAATATTTTTTTAAATTGTCTACTAACGAAATTAATAAAGTTAAAGTATAATTAACACAATAATTCAAGTTGATCGTACCTATATTTACCTATACAACTTTTATAAGAATTATAAACGATAGAACATAATAGTGACAGGCTTTTTATGCTCTTCGATTAAAGTCTGTTTATTAAGATTCCATACAGAGTACTGCAATGCAACGTCACTATTTTTATCCGAAACAACTGAAATAACTTCTTTACACACTAGTGCGAGGAGTCGTTTATATCTTGCCTGGTTGAAAACTTCGGAAGGCCATCTCTACTGAAAAATACACATGCAAAAATGAAATTCGTAAATGGTGTCGATTTAAAACACTCCCTTCGGTTGTGCTTTGCTTTATTTATGCTTATTTCGATTTTGTTTCGTATATTATATTCACAGTTGTATCGTAATGTACATTACGATAGGCTATAGACAATAGTTTTTTTAATAAAATATCGATTTTCAATAGTATGTTATTTTAGGTGACTCGATAAGATACAAAATTGCCATTCAGGCGTTACGGAACGTACCTACCTAGCTGCGCGCACGACATCCAGGGCATAAAGTTATAATTCGGACAGTAGGACTATTTGTACTATTTAGGTTTTTTGTCGAGTACCGTGTTAGCAAAGTAAGGCATGAGAAAAAATTATTATGACACGATTTTGATAATAATAAATAAATACTACATTATGGTATTCTTTGGTACTATGAAATTTAAAAACATTTCATTTTATGATGCGTTGTGTTTTGGCTGTTGAAAAGAAGTAATTTTTTTCTAATTCAAGGAAATAATTTCTAATAATAAATGGAAAAAAGAAATATTTTTATTGTAACTTATTTGATAGAATTTGGATACAATTGAATAAAGTGATTAATATAAAATAATGTAAATCTTGTTATTTCCATTTACACGTTACTAACATTTTGTGCACAATGATATAAGTCGGTTTTTTTGGGATTATATTGTATACGTACATGCAATGCCATTAAAATTAATTTTGCAAACAAACTTAGCTAATTTTTTTTATAAGAGTACATCTCAAAAAGAGTTATTATAAAATATGTTAAATGTATACCCGTTTTCACTAATGTCCAATATATGTGAAAAAGGGTACTAATTTGGTTATATTTCTAAATAGCATTTATTTCAGCGGGTACAAGTCATTTTTTTTTAAACTATTGATTTTAGCCATAAACCAATGACGGCATGTGAAAGAGCGCATTGTATTTACTCAAAGTACATTTAAAGTTATTCTAATTCTTTAGCCATTTCGGCACAGTAATTTTGAATAATTTCGCCAATCGTTTTTTGGCTCTCCTGTAAAGTGGCAAATTTCGATTTATACCCCTTTTCACTAGGGTGCCAGATTTATCATGTCCAATTCGGACTAGATGCGAAACATCATAATGACGTTTCAAGTGTCAATGTCAATGTCAAATTACTCAAGTCTGCCAAGAAATTTAGCTCGACACGTGTGTTTTTGAAATATTAAGTGCTAATTTTAATTAAAAGTACTTTGTTGCCAATTTCAGAAATACTTTAAAAGTAATAAAAATGTCTGACGGCAGCGACGGGCAGTTCAGTGATTACGAAAATGATATTTCCAACAAGGTTAAGTCAGTAAGGGTGAGTAAGATTTTTAATTCATAAAATAAAATCTTCTGAAATTAATTTCTATTGGTATCAAAACTGCTATTAATAAGTGATTTCAGATATTAATGAGATTCCAATTTACTTTATAGTATAATATCGTCACGGTTACACGTTTTACAAAGGTTGAAATTGTTTCATATTGAGTGAAACTGAAATTGCCACCAGCAAATGCAATTCTGTCCTTGACTGTCGTTTATTTAACCTGGAAATAAAAGGAATTATTGTATGTTAAGCGGGATTTATACAAAATATTTCTGAGTATATTTTAGTTTATTTATTTATTCAATCTCATTGAATACTCACCAACACATTGTATGTTTCCAGTTCGCCGAAAAATTGGACATCAAAACACTAAGTAATGATGAAGAGAGTGACTATGATTCCGATGAGTACTTCCAAGACTCAGATGACCCAACAAACAACTCAGGGAAACTCAAGAGTAACTCGCAAACTCCATCAAATAAAGTCAACACATTTCAACCCACAGAAAAGCTTTTCAAAAAGTATGTGAACAAAATTAATGTAGATAATTATGATCCACTAGATAGGACAAATAAATTTATTGATAGTAATGACAGAAAAGTTGATAGCGGCAGGATTAGGACAAAGGATAAACATGACAGAGCTACTGCAGAGCAAGTAATGGATCCACGCACAAGAATGATTCTGTTTAAATTGCTAAACAGAGGTATAATCAATGAAATCAATGGCTGCATCTCAACTGGTAAAGAAGCAAATGTATACCATGCTACCTCCAAAGATGGCAAGGATTATGCTATTAAAATATATAAAACCTCAATCTTAGTGTTTAAAGACAGAGATAAGTATGTATCTGGTGAATACAGATTCAGGAATGGATACTGCAGGTCGAACCCTCGAAAAATGGTCCGCACTTGGGCTGAGAAGGAAATGAGGAACCTTGTGCGCATGTTTAATGCTAAGTTAAATGTACCAGAGCCAATAATTTTGCGAAGCCATGTTTTAGTTATGACTTTCATGGGTGATGAAGGTTGGCCGTCTCCAAAACTAAAGGATGTTGAAATTTCTCAATCGCAGGCCAGATCTTTGTACCGGGACTGCATAATAATGATGTGGAAAATGTTCAATATTTGTAAACTAGTGCATGCAGATCTGTCAGAATACAATCTTCTGTACCATAAAGGCAATGTTGTTGTTATTGATGTGTCACAGTCTGTTGAACATGACCATCCTCATGCGTTTGAATTCCTGAGGAAAGATTGCACAAATATATCAGATTTCTTCAGAAAGAATGGAGTGGCAACATTGACTGTCAAAGAACTATTTGACTTCATCACAGATTCTGCCATAAATGAAGGAAATTTAGAAGAATGTTTGGAGAAACTGTCAGAGAAGGCATCTACAAGGAATTTTGAGGAAATGACAGCACAAGAACAAGTTGAAGAGGAGGCTTTTAAAAATATTTATATCCCTAAGAGACTTACAGAGGTGAGTTTTATTTATAACTTAGAACCATCAATATTTTAATTAGTAATTTCCATTCATATTAGTATTTTCTATTAACAGTTGCCTTTAATACCTTCCTACTTCTCTTACTAAATAAATACTGCCATACTTATTAATAGCTATTAATAGCACTACTGCTATTAATAACTATTCTACAAAGAGGTTTTAGTTTTGTAGTTAAGGTTTTTTAGAATTATATTATGCATCATATATAGGCATGTAAATTGATAATTGGTGACATTATATTGATTTTGTCAAAGAGACCTCATATTCTATTCAGTTATTTTAGTATAGCACAATATTGAATGTGCCCTTATACTTGATTGCAGGTTATTAATTATGAACGGGACATAAGCAAAGCTAAAAAAGGTGATACAGAAGATCTGGCATACAAGAAGATTGCCGGATTCAATGAGGACCTAAGCACCGTTGATAAACCAGACATTTTAGAAGAATGTGATATTTCGGGCAGCGGGTCGGTTACCGGTTCAGATTCTTCAGAGGATGAAGAAGGAGATTCTAGTAAGTCATTTTCAAAGTTAAACTTTCTATAGGTAGACCTCCTACAAGCTCTTCCACAGTGGAAGAATTTTCTTTATGTATTTTATTGTCACAACCAAATATTAAAATAAAGGTTAATTTGTAAAGGGTGTAAACATGTAACTTATAAATATTGGATGTCATTATACCAAAGAAAAAACTACCAAAATCCCCAACATCCTTGTTTTATTATAAGTTTCATGTCAAAATGAGTGAAGCACAAAATTATAATTAAATATTATGTAATAATCCAACATAGTTTTAAAGTTTTTTGTATGAAAATTTACATTAAATGGTTGGACAATATTGAAATAGTGTCATAACATAATAAACGGATTCTACTGTGCATGAGTAATTGAAATGAGAGTGAGTAAACGAAATTGGACCAATCACTATACTACAAATAATTGAAATAATTGATAAATTACGTATTTTGTTGCACAGATTCTAAATTCAAATCATCTGCCCGTCCAAGAGATGAGTCACCCAACACCAAGAAGGCAAGGAAAAAGGCTGTAAAAGAAGAAAAAGCAGAAAAAAGGAAAACTAAAGTCAAGAAACACATCAAAAAGAGAAGAGACAAGGGTTCTGGGAAGAAATAAAATAGCAGATAAGCAATGTGAATTGATCGTGTAAGTTACTGAACAAAATGTATGTGAATGTACAGCAAAAGGGACCTTCTAAGGTTCTAAGGGATCTAGGTTAAAATAAGATCTAAACTGCATTCTGCTATGGGTCTTGCACACTTATTCATATTTACTCAACTTGCAAGTGCCTTTGAAGTTGAAGAAATAACATCCTTACGTAATTTCAATAACGTCCAGTGCTAAGATCCCTTTTTAGAACAACACGTATTATTTTGTCGAGAATAGTAGTATAATTATATTCTATACTTTAAGTAGAAGATTTGCCTTGGTGTAGATGTAAAACTATAAGAAATAATTATATACATCCGTTATTTATCTTTTGTTATTATTTATTACTTCGCGAGGTCTATTCTATGCTGGCCCAAAATAGATATGAATACTTTTAAAACAGCGCCATCTACTATGTTTTGCAAGAACTATATGCAGTGTCAGTTGAGTTGGTGCTTGTTTTATTGCTCGTAAGCTTGAATAGATGGCCTCCATAGCCTAACCGAATTGATGGCGAATTTCGAGGGTTTGGCTAAAATCCTGCCTGCTTAGGATACAGGTGTACTAGGATATTCATTTGCGATGAGTACATATATTTATTCCCGAGTCGTGGCTGTTGATAGCTGTACAATATGGAAATGCTATCGGGTGCATATTATGATAGGTTCCTCCACTTCTTCCCTTGATACTGAGGGAGGTGGCTTATAAAAATATAACAAAAGTTAAAATATAAAAGTTTTTGGGTCGATCACGTTTTTTGTCACTCGTTACCATGGTTAAATACGTACTCCTGGGTCACCCTTAAAAGTACAGTTTACACCTAGCAGACTAGGTCACTTGTGTCCCCTGGGTTATGTGACAGAATAACAACAAAAAAAAGTGATTGCTATTATTATGAATAGGGAAAACGCTACGCGTATGGCGTTGCAAGACACCCGTAACCTTAACCATGGCTTTGAAGGTAACGCTAATTAAACTTTTATTCGATACGTAAAGCAGGCCATCGCGCTCGCTCACATAATATATGTCAGTTCTAGCGGGATAGAACGTATTGAGTGAGGTATCCTTTACTTTCCGATTTCCGACTCATGGTACGGCTACTGTAGCCGTACTATGAGCTGCCGCTGCGTTTTAACGCGGATTTACTTTCTATCTGGCTCGCTCGTATCGTACCAATACACGAGTAACTATTAGCCGGATGGATAGAAAGTAAACCGGCATCTTAGGTTGCGCTTAAATTAACACAAAGTGTAGATGGTTGGGGACTTGGGGAGAATGTAGAGAAAAAAAATCAAATACGCGAATCGTCATTAACCTTTATTTTACATTTATAAAATGTAAGCAGTGGAGTGCCACGTCGTTGATCCCGCCATCTACTGATCCTTTTCTGAAAATAAATGTTTTATATTATTTATCGGCTATTAACCCTTAGAGCGGCCGTACACCTGTGAGTTCTTACGTAAGTTGTAGAGACGCAGCTATACTAAGGAATGAGATAGTGATATTCACCTCTCATTCCTTAGTATAGCTCCGACCCTACTTACGTAAGAACTTACTGGATGCTTAGCCAAGTTGCCAATCGCTAACGCTTAGAACCGTAGCGTAGTTTTCCCTCTTTGTCACTCTTGCATATTTATGCGACAAAGAGAGCTAGCTGCCTTTCGTTTACGATTGACGATTAAGCGCTCGCGATTGGCAACTTGGCTAAGCACCCAGGTGTACGAGGAGCATTCCATGAAAACATCTACTTTTTGTCGCTTACGTGTCTCTATGGTAGCTACCCTAATAAAATATGCTAGCTGGTAGGAAACACTGTCAATCTTAAAGCCTTGATATGTTATTATTATACTATAACTCGGCTTACTAATTTAATTTTCAAAAGTATTGAAAAGACAGTGTCGCTTACGACACGTTTTCATGGAATGCCCCACGAGCGCTCTTATGCAGCAGGCATGACTTCAGCAGGCCTAGCCAAAATACTATTCTGCAATCGTATACGATAAGCGAAAAATAAATGCATAAGAATAACAGATTCGTATTACGAAAAGTCACGTGACTATTTCCATACATATTATACGATTGCAGAATGGCAACTTCGTCCACCACATAGGTATTACAGGCAAGCGCGGTTATAACCGGGATTACACCTGTGAATTCTCATGGAAGTTGTAGGAACGGAGCTATACTAAGGGCCTTATCACACTTGCGATTTACAAGCGAGGCGAAAGCGAAGCGTACGCGCGGCGTGTTCGTCGCGTGCCCGCAACCAATTCGCCGCGATGGTGTCGCGATTACGCCGCGACCGCGTGACGAATACGCCGCGACTGCGCAGCGAGTTTGCCGCGTCAAGAGTTGGTATCCATTATGTAATAATAAATCTTATTAGTGACTGTCCAAGACTCAGATCACTCTGAGCGATTTACTGACGTCTGCGCAGCGTATTTGTTACGCGATCGCGGCCATATCGCAACGCACTCGCGGCGAATTGGTTACGGGCTCGCAACGATCACGCTGCGCGCTCGCTTCGCTTTCGCCTCGCTTCTAAATCGCAAGTGTGATAAGGCCCTACGGAATGAGAGGTGAATATTGAATCACTATATTCCTTATACTTATTTGTCGATTTCTAAGAACGAATTTGATAGTTTAGTAATGGGCCTTATATACAGGGTGTTTTCAAATTAGTTACCGATACTTTAGGGTATGCATGTGTTCATGATAAGATTGATAAGTAATAATTTTACTGATGATACTCATATCGAAAACTCGAAAAAATAAAATCACTTTCTATGAAAAGTTGATCACCCGGTGGAACCACTTTGTATGGAAAGGCGATTATCTTTTTCAAGATTTCGATATGAGGCCCATAAGGAGAGTTGTTCGTTATCATGAAATTCATGAAAACATGCATACCCTAAGGTATCGGTAACTAATGCAAATTTAAACCTTAACATTTAAACCTTATATATGACATAAGTTAGAGTGAGATACGTATATCTACAGGAACTCCGTCTCGCACGTATGGTACTCGCGCTGTAGACTAAAGGCCCGGCCACGACATTGGTCTAAGGCGACCGCGGCTTAGCGGAAAACGTATGGTGCTCCCTCTCGTATCTATATCGGCATCCCGGTCCCACTCATGGATTCGCTCGCCGCTGGTCGCCTTAGACCAATATCGTGGCCGGGGCATAAGGCCTGAGTGGTGAGCGACGAGAGGCGCGTCCGGCGGAGCGGGCAACGGCGCGTCGAGCGTCCAAAGGAATTGAACAGCGTGCCCTCGGCCCACGCGCATACGTTAGCATTTGTTTAACATGGACGCCCCGCCCGCCAAACGCCCCGCTTGAGCGCCTACTCAGGCCTTAGACAAAGTTATGCCCTGGTCACGACATTGGTCTAAGGCGACCGCGACCGCGGCGAGCGGGGCGGCGAAAACGGTCTAATGCCCTGGCCACGACATTGGTCTAAGGCGACCGCGAGCGGGGCGGCGAAAACGGTCTAATGCCCTGGCCACGACATTGGTCTAAGGCGACCGCGACCGCGGCGAGCGGGGCGGCGAAAACGGTCTAATGCCCTGGCCACGACATTGGTCTAAGGCGACTGGCTAAGGCGACCAGCGGCGAGCGAATTAAACAAAATCAAGACCGCCAAAGAAGCATGCCACGACAATTCGCTGTGGGCTAAATCGCGCGCGAATTTACTTGCGCGACCGGCTAAGGCGACCAGCGGCGCGGCGGGCGGCGAGATTAAACGCACTGGCGGTTTGAGCCATGCCACGACTTCGAGCGGCGCGAACGGTCTTAGCGGCGGGACGTATCGGGCGGAATTTTAAAGATCAAAATATTTTGTTTTATTCGCTCCGCGATGTTGGACACAGAGGCGTTTATAAGTAAAATTTTAAATAGGCCTGTCTTGTGGATGGCACAGCATTCGCAACACAAGTTGCGTCATGTAATAAAACGGTTATGGGAAGAAATAAAAAACATTTTCCGAATCAGAGCGGTAAGTTTAATATTATTGTATATTAAATAGGATCGCTTACAAAATAATTTATAAATAATAATTTCGAGGCACTGAAGGGCCACTTTTGATAATGACATTTTGCGTCCTTTGATTACATCCCATTCGCTCACCGCTTAGACCGTTGTCGTGGCATGCTCACCGCTTAGACCGTTTCCACCGCCCCGCTCGCCGCTGCCGCGGTCGCCTTAGACCAATGTCGTGGCCAGGGCATAAGCGGTGAGCATGCCACGACAACGGTCTAAGCGGTGAGCGAATGGGATGTAATCAAAGGACGCAAAATGTCATTATCAAAAGTGGCCCTTCAGTGTCTCGAAATTATTATTTATAAATTATTTTGTAAGCAATCCTATTTAATATACAATACTATTAAACTTACCGCTCTGATTCGGAAAATGTTCCTTTATTTCTTCCCATAACCACAACTTGTCTTGCGAATTAAAATTTTACTTATAAACGCCTCTATGTCCAACATCGCGGAGCGAATAAAACAAAATATTTTGATCTTTAAAATTCCGCCCGATACGTGCCGCCGCTAAGACGGTTCGTGACGCTCGAAGTCGTGGCATGGCTCAAACCGCCAGTGCGTTTAATTAATCTCGCCGCCCGCCGCGCCGCTGGTCGGTCGCGCAAGTAAATTCGCGCGCGACTTAGCCCACAGCGAATTCTCGTGGCATGCTTCTTTAGCGGTCTTGATTTTGTTTAATTCGCTCGCCGCTGGTCGCCTTAGCCAGTCGCCTTAGACCAATGTCGTGGCCAGGGCATTAGGTCATGTTACAAACTCACAACAGTTGCTCGTGCATCGTCCGTCGGCTCCGCGGTAAGTGCCCTCTGCGCAGAAGCAGCCGGGAACACACTGCGCCGTACAGATGCGCGAACTATCCTTATTGCCGCAGGTGGTCGGGCATGCTGAGCCGCATTCCCTGTAGACTTCTCCCGCTGGGCAATTTCCTTTTGAGGACGGAACATCAATTAGGGGTGTACTGTCGCTTGCCATAACGTCGGGGATAGTGCAATACCGTGTCTAACAAATTCAATTAGGATCAATTTGAGTGTCAATTGTTTGATATTTGAACTCTATCTGTTGTGGTAGTTACGCAGTATTGGACTATCCCCGACGATAAGGACGCTTAGGTAGTCGTATAATTCTGATAAAAATAGATTACCTACGAACACGTTTTGTCCTCATTTAAATAAAAATGCTTACAAAATGTAGCTATAACAGATATAATATACCTACAGGATGTAAATTTAATACGGGCGAAAATCATGTCGGGTTGAAACAAAGATAACTATTTCATTCAGAATTATTACAAATAAAATAATTCGATCCGCAATATCACACACATTCGATTGAACGCTCTTTGACAGGTGATTTCAAAAGCATATCACATTCGTATCACAGTCGCAAGTTCGCAACAATATTTGCTACTACGTTGCTGCTCAGTAAATAAAAAAATTTGGGATCATAACCTAATTAAGAGTCTTACAACACCTCTTCATTAATGTTCTAATGAATCCTATGGTTTACTTTTTTCGCCCGTATTGGATTTTGAACATTATACAGCTGAGCCGTACCGCGAACCACGAACGATGTGTTGCCTCTCTCTCGCACTTGTGAATTTGTACGTAAGTGTGACAAGGGAGGCAACACTTCGCTTGTGGTCAGCAGTAAGGCCTCTGGACCTCACTAACAAAAAATAGGAAAACAACTGAGTGGGCAGAGTTTTTCCTTTAGTGATCTAATCGTGACTAGTGTGGTCAAGCAATTATGCTTGGGTTTTCCTCACTAGTTAAATTATAGGTACATCTTCAAAGATTTTATATTACCTATTTGTAATATTAATTATGTATTCTATTTTCCCCACATAATGTGAGAAAATTAGTGGTCACCCGTATATAGACTCATTCAGTGTCGTACGTATTACGATTAAAAAAGGTTAAAGAACATTTTCTCCTCGAGAAAAATTTGTCTTTTTTGTATATGATCATGGAATGGTTGACCTAGCCAGACAACCAGCTCCATACGAACCTTATACTTTTTTGCACATAAATATTTTTGTATGTACCTACCGTAAATATGTATTAAATCAAGAAAAAAAAACGTTTATTCGAATACAAAACAGTAAATACGAAATTTTGTCCCGTTATGGCCAAAACTCAGCATTTTGCCAGCAGAGCCAGCGCTGGTCTTTCGTTTAAAAAAAAAACAAAACGATAGGTACTTACTGAATATTCCCCTTTTCAACGGATTACTTGTAGGTATTTCTTTTACAAACTGTATAAAATAAGTATTTTTCATAAAATATATTCTTGTACTTACCGGAACCACGCACAATCGTAGCCACCGAAGCGACCAACACAAACAAACAAATCAACTTGTTAGACATCATCTTCACACTCAATCCGCTTCAATAATACGATGTTTTGGTCATCCGCACTTCTACTTATATGTGTAGGTACATAATGTATTAGGTATGTAAATATTTAAGTGCTAGTTCTCTCGGCTTAGACGATTTTAAAGTACATTTATTTGTAAATAATAAAAAAACCGGCAAAGTGCGAGTCGGACTCGCGCGCGAAGGGTTCCGTACCATTATCAATTTATTATTAAAAAAATACAGTTAAATTAACCTACCTCAAAAACTATAGAAGATAATTTAATCAGACCAAAAATCGTTGATAGAGTTTATTAATGTGCATAACATATATTTTTTTTAGAATTTTATATCGCGTAGTTTAAAAAATAGAGGGGGGGGGGACACATTTTCAGACTTTGAGAGCTGATATCTCGAAAACGATTTGCTTAAATAAAAATAAGATTTATAAACCTTCATATCATTTTCAAAGACCTTTCTATTAATACCCCACACGCTTATATACAACTAAAAAAATTTTTTTATCCCTCAGTTACATGTATGGAGGGCCCCCACCCCAATGGTTTTTTTTTACAATTTAGTATCATAATCCTGTAGCGGTTCATATAACACATATCCTTACCAAATTTCGTTACTGTAGCATTCATAGTTTCCGAAAAAATCGGCTGTGACAGACGGACAGACGGACAGACGGACAGACGGACATGACGAATCTATAAGGGTTCCGTTTTTGCCATTTTGGCTACGGAACCCTAAAAACCGAAGGCCGAGTCCGTGATGAGGGACTTAACCTATTAAATAAGTAACTATAGATAGTCACAAATTGAATACTTGCTTATTTCACGGCCCATTATACAGAGCGTTCGGTTTGATTTATTTGCGTTATTGGACAGGTTATTTGGGACATTAATAGAAGTTGCCTGGTAACTATATCGGGTGCATTCCAAGGGCTGTCCCGTACAAACGCGTGTGTATTGCGACAATTTGAATTTTCTTCCGAGTTATGTTTATTTTGAGCAATTTATTTCGGATGCATTCCAAGGGCTGTCCCGTACAAACGCGTGTGTATTGCGACAGTTTGAATTTTCTTCCGAGTTATGTTTATTTTGAGCAATTTATATCAGGTGCATTCCAAGGGCTGTCCCGTACAAACGCGTGTGTATTGCGACAGTTTGAATTTTCTTCCGAGTTATGTTTATTTTGAGCAATTTATATCAGGTGCATTCCAAGGGCTGTCCCGTACAAACGCGTGTATATTGCAACAGTTTGAATTTTCTTCCGAGTTATGTTTATTTTGAGCAATTTATTTCCGGTGCATTCCAAGGGCTGTCTCGTACAAACGCGTGTGTATTGCGACAATTTGAATTTTCTTCCGAGTTATGTTTATTTTAAGCAATTTATATCAGGTGCATTCCAAGGGCTGTCCCGTACAAACGCGTGTATATTGCGACAGTTTGAATTTTCTTCCGAGTTATGTTTATTTTGAGCAATTTTTGATTGGTCATGAAAGAAAACTTTGAGAAAAAAACGTGTTTGTAAGGGACATCGATGGATTTTTTCGTGGAATGCAATAGGTAATTGTTGTTAAAGTTTTTCTGCAAGCGTTAAGCAGATAAGCACTGGCACACGTGCGGAAATGTGTCACTTTCTGTGCATAAGTAAGTTTACCCTACAAAATACCACTTTCTGAGCATATGCATATGAAATAATATACCTACTATTATGCCGTAGGTAGGCATTATTTTGAATTTTCCAATATCAATGACCAGAACTTTGTGGTTTATCTTTTGAAAGGCATTTGGGAATATTGACCATAATAAGGACTGTTAATTTTACTAAGCGGACACGAAAAACCTCACGTAAATTATTTTTTCTTTTAGCATATTTTATTTTTATTTGTGAAATATTATTTAACTAAAAATAGACAAATAATATGTAATGTCTCAATTCAATATATTAATTATCGACAACTACATTTTTAGACTACCTACTGTTTTGGCACGAAACTTATGTTCTGCAAACTACTTTTTGACATTTTACAACTAGTTGCAAACTATGCACGTTTGAATTTTTTCAATGATTTAGTCTTTCGTCTATCGTTTCTTAAGTGTATCTTCACAATAGGCCATTACCGCTACATAGGATGAAGATGAAGACAATTTTATGGATGTCGTCTTTTTAAACAAATTCTATGATTATTTAATTAAATAGCTCTAATGTCTGACCCTTATGATGTGCCCTTGCCAAATCATACCAAAACAACCGGTGAGAGATACTATGTCTTCGATAGACACCAAAAAACCGATTTTGAATGCAATATTTTCTATAAATATCGCCGCTAACTTGGCCCTGTTGCAAAATAGGAAGCAGTTAATAGTACATTGTGTATTTAGGGCGGTAAGTAAGAATTTGCGAACGAGTGTGAAAGTAAAGCCCAAGCCGAAGGCGCGGGCTTTACTTCACACGAGTTCATAATTCTTGTACCGCCCGCCCGTGGTACACACAATGTTTTTCATCACACCTGTGATGCAAAGAAGTAAATAAAACAATATATTTTCACAAAACTACTCTAAAATGGTCTAAATCAGGGATGACTTAATTTCATCATTTTCATAAAAGAAATTTGTGGGCCACCAAAAGGCAAAAATTCCATACTGTTTTAGTGAAACGACGTAAAGTTCAATAGCCAATTTTAAGGTATGCAACTAAGATTTCTGTGTTTAGACTTCGGTGAATCTTCTAGCATATGACACTCTCTAAATTGTTTAATGATTTAGTATAACGTCGACTTCAAATTTCCTAGATATTTGCAATCTTTCACCGTGAATATTGTTCTGTACACCATTGTGCAGCATCGATTTACGATTATCAAAATGAATATGTCTTATTAGATATAATAATGGATACTTGAAAAGCAAACATATAGCAATTGAAAAAGATGGCTTTGCTGATTTCATGGCTGTAAACTGTTCATCGATCGATTTTAAAATCGATGTATAATAGACGTTTAAGAGTGTCCTCTTAGTAATATGAACAGTCCTTATTATGTTAGAAAACCGAAAAAATACGATATGTCTAGGTAAGTAAAGTACCTACATAGTTTGTCTAGGGTTTTACTCATTTGAGGCACCGACAGAGAGAATCATACCGTCTTTTTCTTATCCTAATGTTATAGACTGAAAAAAAGAGATGCATATACCTACTTAGCGATTCGTTCCTTACTGTTACTGCCAAAGTTGGTTTGACAGGCTATACTTACACTATTAGATATAAGTAGTTACATCCCTTAATTAACAAAAGCGACTAGTAGTAAAATAAAACAAAATTGTGTTTTATGTTAGCAGTTCATTAAATTGCTGATAAAATGTGCATAATTAAGTAGGTGTGCGTTTTAAATTGTATTAAACGCAATTAGCATTACGATAATTGTTTGAAGCCTGGTGGATCGTCCACGTCGTCGTCTTAGTTGGCTGAAACAAAGTAAAAAACCTTATACTTAAATTGTACATACATTCACTCTTTCACAAGTGTATTCAGTGGCCTATTTCACCATAATTACAATTGTGACAATTGTAAAATATTACTGTTACTGACGTCACAGGCCTCCGTAGGCTACGGCTACCGGTTACTATCGGACGGACCATATGCTTGTTTGCCACCAACATAAAATTATTACTAATAACGTTATTAAATTGTTAATAAACTACTTTTTATTTTCCGAAACCCGTGACAATTGTCGCAAGGTTTAGTACAATTCTCATTCAATCTTGACATGAAGTTCGGCATAATGTCGGAATTTCGCTACAATTGTCGTGTTTTTTGTGACAATAGTAATCTTGCGTCGCAAAAAAGTAGTTATTTACTGCTGATTTATTAAAGTTCCTGCAGTAAATTTTATGTTGGTGGCAAACAAACGCACGGCCGTTCCGATGGTAAACGGTAATTGTAGCCTATAGACGCCCCAGATTTGAAAAACAGGAAATTTACAATTGTAGCACTTGTCAATGTGGTGAAATTGGGGCCAGGGAATAACAATAATAATAATAAGTAGGTCTGTGCATACATCTAACACAAAAACATTTTTGTAATCATCAGGCAGCCATTTTTGGTTAGTTACTTAGTTTTGGCATTCAATTGTGCCTGTTATTTTGCATAGGAATGCGCTATTTCTGCTATCCCGGGTTCTCTAAGAAGCTTAGATGAGCCTAGATGAGGTTAAAATTATAAAACTCCAATTGTATTATAGGGTACAGCCTTTGTATTTGGAGACAGGAATATGCGGCCTTCTCGCGGCTACCTATTCCCATTCAGGACGGTCGCCGCGAGAAGGCCACGATTTGTTGTCGCGCAGTTGTGCTAGGGCCACTGGTCTACGTGGCGTATTTCAGTACAGATGGCCCATTTTTAACGCGCTAGTGCTAGTGGTTCATTTTACGTCAGGTCGAAATCTTCGGAGGGCCATCTGTACTAAAAAAAAACGTCGTACGAGACACGTGCGAAAACGGAATTCGTACCTAACTCGTGCGGATTTAAAGCACTCCCTTTGGTCGTGCTTTAATTTATCTCCACTCGTTTCGAACGTATTTTTTTTCATACTTATATCCTTGTACTATATTCATGTAGATTCAGTAGGTTGATACTTACGACAATTTTCAAATTTAACACAGTTTCCTTTGCAATTTTCCCAGAGGTCTCTTTTGCAGTAGCAGCGGCAAACGTCTTGTGGTGTGGGAACGAATGGGGGAGACCTGAACCTGTCCTCGCATTTTCCCGTGTCCCAGTCGGATCGACATTCGTAGACTTTTTTGGGGTCTTGGCATCTTGCTGCAAATGTAAATAGGTAGTACAATCAGAAACATGACAATTTTATTGTTTTTCATTCATATGCATTCGCCCGTTTAAAGGCAGAACCAACTATTTCGGTAAAACTTGTTTTAGCAAATAGTGTTTTATGTCATTGGCATAAAATACGATTTGTCAAAACCAACTTCAAGGAAATAGTTGGTTCTGCCTTTAACCCGACGCATTAAAGAATAGTACATTACTATAGAGGTCGGGACGAAAGGGATAGAAGGGCCGAAGACATATAGACGGCCGAGCGAGGCGGGGCAACCGCATATTTCCGGCCTATATACCATAAACCGTTTATTTTTTTATATGCATAGTATTGCACAGTCGAAGAATGTCATGATGCCTGTGCCAGAAATTTATGTGGAATGGAACTGAAAAAGAGCACTTTGCCGGCCTAGGCCTTCAAGATTTGTATTAAATTCCATTAACGACCAAAAGGTCGTTGACATGACTCCTATTAGTCATAGGACAAGAGTCCTAGTCGCACCTGAAACGCTATACTTAGCAGCCTATTATAAGAAACATAACAACAATATTTCATTGCATGTTTGAGAAAAGATTATTAATCCCCATAGGTGTTTATCATATCTGTGCCTGATTCATATAATGCACACACGGTCATAGGAGTAATCATAATAATATCCAGGGTAGACATTAACATTAAAAAAATCATTCAAACCAATTAGTATACTAAATAAAAATAAAACTTACGCCCTGGAGACTCGGTGTAAGCGAATCCAAACAAAACGCAGACAAAGAAGAAGTAATAAAATATACGCGCCATTTCTCTACACAACCGTCAATGAGCTGGGTTTCTGTAATAGTAGGATACTTGCAACAATATAAAACAAGTTTCCTCACGACATCACTTTTATATTTTACCTAATGTAAATAAGGCTCAGAGCACACGGTTGCGCTATTAAACATATATTTGTAATGATCTAATGATAATGACAAAAAAAATGCGAATAAATCCAGAAGTTAAGGGCGAATAAGTATTCATTTATATATTTTCAGCAGAGGACGTCTTTCGGCTGATATGATGATGATAATGGTGATGTAAGTACTTATTTTTCTCTCGGCCTTGGCAATCAACTTTACATAGAACCTGCACTTCAAGTGATCTCTCATAATAACAATAATAAACCGATGAAACAAAATATGTAAAATAATCCTTCTGTAAGTAGGTACGTACTAAAGCATGGTCGAGAAAAAAATGTTGAAGACAGAATGTTAAAATTGATTGTGTACAAATGATCAGGTACGTGTCTTTTTACTCGATCTCTAAATATTTCGATTCCAGGTATCTACCTACGTATTTTGACTTTGCCGTGTACATTTCTGTATTCCTTCAATACAAGGACGTAGCCGAGTGTGTTCTCAGTCTTAATAAGTAACTTGAAAATGTCTGCTTTACTTTGTTATTTTATTAAACAGTTGTTTCTAAACAAATATTCTGCCTGCAAAACAAGTCAAAGCTAATTTAAATAAGAAATAAAATGTTTCTACTACTTTGTTATCTGCTATACAGGTGTTGGCAATAATTAATGTTTGAAATGAACCACTTACAGAATTATAATTACTTTTTTATTATTTCCAATATAAATTTATTTTTATTTGAACAGTCGGCAGCAGATATTGCTAAGCGGGCAGGATGTTAAAAATGAACTTGACACGACATTTTTGCTAAAGGTGCGTTCAAACTAAAAGAGCATTCGCTGTTCTAGCGCCCGTTCTACGAAATCAACCAATCACGTTTTGTGTACCGATCGAATTTCGTAGAGTGGGAGGTTAGAACAGCGAATGCTCTTTTAGTTTGAGCGCACCTTTAGACTATATCTCGACTGAGAGGCATAAGGTCGGATTTAGCTATTCCTCTGACTTGTAAGTGTAACTTTATGTTTTTGACACAAGGTCGAATTAAGTTATATTTCATACTTACAGAACCGACCTTATGCCTCTCATGTCGAGATATACGAGTGTGTTAAGATCATTGTGAACACCCTACAGCAATATCTGCTGCCGACTGAACATTATATTTACTTGATAAATATTATATATTGATATGTAACCTATACGTATTGGCCGTGTGGTGACCGCAGTAAGAATACATTTGTCACCACCCCAACTCCTCCTGCGGGTGTCGTAAGAGTCGACTAAGGGATTGAAGTGTCACTGACCATTTTTGATAACGATTGATGATGGGCAGCAGCGTCATCATGGTAGACACATTACTGCGATCACCAATCCGCTTGCCCAGCGTGGCGATTATGGGCATTTGCCCCCTAATGCGTCTGTCTGTACGCATAGTTTAATACGAGAGGCCTTCGTCCAACAGTGGACCATCGTAGGCTGATGATGATGATGATACGTCTTGATAATAATTATTATTAATGTACCTACTAAAAATAATTACTATCCAGACATCGTTTGTTAAAGCAATAATATTCAGTTTTACGGCTTTATAAACATTGTTAATATGTAATTATCCCTTTCGCCGCCAAAGTCAATGATATGAAATTATACAGAATATTTTCGTCCACCACACGCCAAGAAAGTCACAAAATTTAAAATAAATGCATCTTCATTTGACAACATAAAGTTCACCGTTGTTTAAGTGCAATTTGTTCTTGGCGTGGGTGGCTCGCTATTTCTTTTTTGACTCTTGGAAAACTAGAAATGCGTACACATTTTATTAATTCTTAAAAATCGTAAAAATAAATACATAGCAACAAGGAGAAGGCAATACGAGTAAAACCGCGATCGTGTACCTATACCTACACGCCGAATAATCTCAAGATCAAATGAAATACCTGTATAATATTAAATATGCTTTCTTTGACTGTTAAGGAGTGTACTTAGTCGCTAAAGTGCAACAAAGTTCGTATATTATGTACGTATCTACAGCTAGGTATGTATAAAATAAAACAAATTAATATTAACATACATGTAGCTGTATTTTTTCAACAATCAATAGAAAAAGTACAAAATAATAATGTCTATCCTATTTTACATCTAAACAGTCTGTTTCATAGGCTGTATGAGTTTTGGTGTTACCTATTTGAATAATTTTAGTAGCTCGTTTATTTTACCTTCCTACTTTTAACGATTCACTACTATGTAAGTCCGGTAAACATAATAATATCTTGTCACAGCAAAATCCAAATTTTCAACACCAAAAACGCCGAAAAGTAGTGTAAAAAGTATGAGCAAAGTAACTTCGTTTTACGGTACACACTATTTTACAGGGTCTATTCATAAGAGCGGCCGTACACCTATAAGTTCTTACGTAACTTGTAGGGACGGAGCTATGCTAAGGAACGAGAGGTGCATATCACTATCTCATTCCTTAGTAGGTAACTATACCTTCTTCCCTACAACGTACGTAAGAAGTCACAGGTGTACGGCCGCTCTAAAAGTTGGCACGAATGGATCGAATAAGTGACAGAAGGTGTCTGTGACAAGGCCGCATACACACAATATAGATGTCATTCATTTCGTTCAATCCATTCGTTCCAACTGCATGGATCTGCATTTGTAACCTGTCGATTTGGAATAAGATTATAAAATGTACATATTAAAGCTATTTCTGAACTCAACTCTACTCGTAGTGAACTTATTCGTTGTAGGTAAGTTAAAGGCCAATATATTCAACTATAAGTAAGTACTGGGTTACACACTTAAATCAGACAAACTCACATTTCTAAACAATCGTCGTTTGTTCTGTTTGTCGCTGCTACAATGAGATTACTGCCATTTTAAAGATACAAATTCCGCATATCAATCTTATATGTATTAGCTTTAAGGTATCCAAGCAGATTTGGATTACATCTAATTCCTATTATAGCTAATATGTACTTATATACACTTTAAAAGAATTAATGATGAATTAAATAATTCTATATAAAATCAAATCAATAATACATAGCCATAACATAAACATTACCTGTTTTAAAACTCTATGTTAATAAATGGAGACATTGAAAATGCACAGATCAATTTATTCATGATAAAAAAATACCTTAGTTTTTTTGAACATAACGGCATGATTTTCTATTAGATAGTAAAATATTTTAAACGACATTATTGTGTTACTCGTATTAAGTGCCCAACGAACGCCCATGTGCGTTCTTGTTTCCGTCAAAGTTAGTTCTCAAGGTAGCGAATGCATTGAGGCTACTGGTACTCGAGTACACACGCAAAAGCCATATTGTTTAAATCAATAAACCCAAAGTTAGTTATAAGACTTATAAGTCATAGCCGTCATAGGACTTATAGCTCCTTTATGTACCTACCTACCTACAAAATACCTTGCTCAATTTGTCGTCTCTATCTATACTTGAAGCACACATCTTAACGTAATGTTTTAAGTTAATATGAATTACGTGTAATCAGTTAATCTACCTAGATACTATGTAAAAGTATCTTTGGCTTAATAAACACTTCTATTCGATTGAAATCGAACACAATATTTTGTGGTAAAGATAGGTTCCTATTGCTGTTAACATTTTGTAAAACACTTAAACTTATAAATAATTAAAACTAACAGCATCAAACATAAATTAAAACTTAGCTATATTTATACCCTTATGATCACATACTATCAAAATCTTTGTACTGGCAGAACCCAGACTTTAAGAAAATATCACAGTACTTAAATTAGCTTAGAAATCAGGTGGCAAACCGCCATCTCAGACCAATATAGCAGAGCGATCTGAAAACGAACATGATTCCAACCATCGTCATGATTTCAATCCAGACGGAGCTCCTCTCAATGTCTAAGTATTTTAATAAGACATCAGGTTTTGAGAAGTGGCAATAGACGTCTTTGCAGTCAAGAGGAGTTCTTCCGAAGCCGAAGATTGTGAGGACCATGGCGACGACTCCGCAGCGTATGAAAGAGGTTTTCATGAGGAGGTTCATGAGGAGGGGGATGCGGTGAGCGAAGTCGAAGCCGTAGATAGCCAAGCCGAGGAACGGGGCGATGGCTGTCGGGCCGATTGCGCAGCCGTTCTGAAAACACAAATATTACAGCTAAGTACATTTGGTGCCTGTGAGTAATCCTTGTGCCTTTTCATTAAATTCAGGAATATAGCAAGCAGAGTTTATTACTCTGTCCCATAGTCTGTGACAGTTTTACGTTTCAGGATTGCAGGTTACAAGGTCTACAAATTTAAAAGATATGGGTTCGTATTGTTGATTGCTCATACAAAATTTGAATTTTCGCCCTTTTTCAATGCCAAAAGTTGTTACACAAAATTTAAGTTCTTAACACAAAAATTTTGGCCTTAAATTTTGTTTTAATTTAATTTAATTATGAACAATTTTTTTTACAATCGGCCAATAATTTTAATTCTTACTCGTTATCAATGTAAAGGAGCTTGACTTGATAGACTAATAAATATGCGCCGTTAGTTGCTATGATATTGGGAATTTTACATTATAAATAGTCGGTACCAAATACTAAGTACAAATACTCGGAAGAGAATTGATGGATTTCAAACCTTACACATTCCCCGAAAATGCCCGCTGGAGTCAGACGTATGCAAATAATTTGCAGTAAATACCTAGGCACCTTTAATTTTAAATTATAAGAGGCAAACTACATTGCAATATTTACTTCGCTCAGAGCGAAAATTTTATCCCATGTCGGTAAAAGTTTCCTTCATTTACTTCTCAGGAGCGTCTCCTTTTCAAAACGTGGATTTTAGGAAGCAACGTATAATTAATCTTATTTACGTCTCCCAGAAATAACAGATAGGTACTTACTCTGACATTAAACACTGATCCAATAGCCATGCCCATGCCTTCAGCAACAAGAGACACCACGTTCCCAATCAAACAGAAGGCGATGAATCTCGTTACTTGGAAAGGTACTCCCACCATAAAGTAGACTATGGTGGAGAATATGCAGTTAAGCGTGATTTGTACTGGTAACTTCGATACAGTCAAAGCAGCGTAGTATGGCGTGAGACTGTACCAACGGTTGAAGTGCTCTTTCTTTACGAGCTTCACTTCTTGAGGATCTGGAAAGAAAGTTAAATGTTAAGGATATTCAAATTAGAACCTATATTCTAATTTCAGTGTCCCCATGATTTGAATATGGTAGGTACCTATCGTTGATAATAATATAAATAATAGAGTTTTATAATGATGAGAACAGATGTCGCTGCCAGTACAAGTTCGTCAACTGACAATTTGCTTTATCGGAGGTACGATTCCCACTGACCGGTTGAAATCACGAGCATTTCAAATTGGTACGAATATATATGATATGATATGAAGGATGCACAAACATTCTGCTTAATATGGAGCGGCCAGGGAGCTCAAAAATATCTGAGCATGATGCTTAGCCAAGTTGCCAATCGCTAACGCTTAGTAGCGTATCGTAATTTTCTCTCTCTGTCACTCTTTAATATTAGTGCAACAAAGACGGTTAGCTGCGTTTCATTTACGATTAACGATTAAGCGTTAGCGATTGCGACTTGTCTAAGCACCCAGATAATTATATTCTAATATTTTTAATCAGGATTGTACGTTTCTTGGCGAGAAATCTTAATTTGGTTATATTTGTTAGATGCGCAGTATTAACGTATGCCAGCTACGCGGATTTGTGTAGATGTGTACAGTAGATACGCAGTTCTTCCCAGTGCTAGTTACTTGGCATTACACCATCTCCAACGAAAAGTGGTTAGCAATTTGAGAGTCGCGATGACTTTTAATGTTATTAATATGATCCACAAAAGTTTAAGATTTTCCTTTTTGCGTTCTTTTTGTAGATAAAATAGCAAACAAACCTACGACAAGGTCAAAAGTTTAAGTAATCATTCGTATGAGATAGGGACTTGGTATTTTTCCTTGTAAATATGTATATCAAGCAATGGAACGTGCCCGTGGTAAACACGCTTATGACACGGACAAACCTAATTTACAAATGATAACAATTACGCTGGCATTAATTAATGAGTATTGCACTTGTGATAAATGCGTCTATGTGCAGGATAAACAATACAACAGGTCATGGTTAATTTTAATATCTTATGTAACAATTATAATGATAAACGATGTTTAAATGTTATTTTCCTAACTAGTGCGGAAAAATAAACTTTGCGTACGCTTCGCGTGCTCGAATTTCTCTTTTTAGGGCACTTGTTATGAAAAAAGTCGTTCGATACACGTGTAAAAACTTCTTTTTAACTCGGGTGACTGTCGCCCTCGTTTCACTCGGGCTTCAACTTTCACCCTCAAGGAAAAAATATTTTTTTACACTTGTATCGAAATGTACTATTTCAGTACAGATGGTGTTTAATTTTTTACATGCTAGGGCGAAAAGTGGTTCATTTTCTTGTCAGGTCGATACTTAGGAAGGGCATCTGTATTGAAAAAATGTCGTATGAGAATGCAAAAAGGAAATACGTAAGTCGTGTCGATTTAAAAAACTCCGTTCGGTCGTGTTTTAATCTATCGCCACCCGTTTTT